>JAQFYT010000042.1:0-45204 GCA_034694925.1 Ceratophysella denticulata
GGGCCAGGAGGGGCACGAACCCTCCGTCACTCAAGGCCAGTAGTATTAAAACTACCAACTGAGCTACCAAGCACCGGCATATTTGTATTAAGTAGTGGTAGAAATACGGGACAATGACAATACAAACAAAGGTGATATTTTTCAATCTACTGGAATATTCTTTCTACATTCAACAGTGCAAACGTTGGTGTTGTTGATAGATAACAACCTTTATTATACCCGGCTGGACTAGGTAATGTGAAAGGAACATGTCGCCATAAAAGCAAACAACAGAATTGCTCAAGTGTTAAAAGCACTATTTTAGGATAATAAGTTCAAGCTGTCAAGCTTATGTAAAACTTACATAACCAGATAACTCAAATGAAAATGTAGTGAGCACAAAATTATTACGTCAACACAGTTACGCTTGAGTTTTGAGTTCAAATTCGGCCTTCAGATGCTGAAGTCCACGATAAATAAAAAAGAGATAAAAAGTCAAGCAAATTATTTGACAAACGTCCTATAAAGGCTATGAATTAATCGTCTATACCTATACTCCGTGTCTACATAAATAATACAGGTATACCATTAGCGTACCGTACCTGGTAGTATTTAGCTTTAGTATCTTAGTACTTACTTATTACAGTATATTCGTAATTTTAGAGGTGCGAACGTGCAGCCAAGGTATTCGGCATACTCCGAATTAGCTTTGATTTAATGAAAATGGGAAACTGTGAGTGGTAATTACAGATAATAATCACGCATGAAGTGTTTGCAAGCACAAATGCCATCAATTATTATTCCAGAATAATGATCGGATTTATTTTTACGAAATTCTACTTCCTTACTAATACCTGCGTGTATCGGACAATTAGGTTTCACAAATGTAGTAAGAAATTGTACTTACAATATGAAAATAGAAGCAATGTTATATAGAATGTAAAAGTTTATTTATTTATTTTATTATTTATATTTTACCAATATGAATAAAGCTGTGTTATTGAATTTAGAGTTCAATTTTGAACACCTTTGTGTTTAAAACTCTTCATTTGAAACAAGAAGTTTCCATGTAGAATGTCATGTATGTATGTATGTTTAAGGAGGGGTTAAGAGAGCCTTTGAATACATACTGATCCGAGAACCAGTGAGGTCAATCTCCGCCGCGCGGATTAGGCCACAAAGTAGGCCTATTTCGGTCACTCCTATAGAATGCCATACCTGGTACTCCTGTCTAGAAGATATGGATTTGTGTGTTATAGGTACCTACCTATTAAATTTTGACAATCCTGTTTTCATGGCCCAATTGATTACATGATTCTTCTTTGGGTACAAACATACCTGAGATAAGCATTTAAGTTATCACACCTATATTTACAGATATGTTAATGTACCACTCCAGTTTGGTCTGACATCATTAAAATGTGTCAACTGCTCAAAGAAGTAATAACAAAGTGTACAGGGTGATGCGAAATGTTCTTCTCCTCCCCTTAGGTCATACTTCCGAAAATCGTGCAATGACATATGATATACAAAATTAAAGCAAATCTTATGTGGGATATAATGGTGCAATAATATTTGGATTTTTCTTACAAGCGGCCGCTGCACAGTGCAATATATAGAGCGCGAGCGGCTGAGCGGTGACATACCCTGGAGGTGACCCATCTCGCTCTTGCTCTTCACAGAGAAAAAGTAAAATCCGGTTCGCCGAGGAGATTGCGACCGTGCGCGGCTCAAGGTTCCGTGACATCGGAACGTTCCAGGTGTTGAAAAACGATTTTAAAAGATATGATTATTGACCCGGGTATTGAAGGGTTTCGATCAATTTTGCATCAATATAAAAATTGTTCATATTATGTTGGACCATTTTAACAGCTGGAAGAGAGGAAATTCGACCTTTTTCACTATTTTCCACTCTGCAGCGGTCATTTGTAAGAAAGGTCAAAATATTATCGCACCATTAGATCCCACATAAAATTTGCTCTAATTTGGTATATCATCATTGCACGATTTTCGGGAGTATGACCCAGGGTAGGGGGAGAAGAACATTTCGCACCACCCTGTACTTAATTCAGAGTGCCACTACAATTATGGCATTTTGAGAAACAATCAGAATTCAATGCACGTTCATGATGTGGACTAAATCTGCAATTTTTGAGTTCAGCAACCCCGTTCCTTAAACTAGGTGTGATTGATGTTGAATTGTCTTCAACTGATTCAAGATATTAGTTTCTTATGCCTTAGCTGATGTTTACGCCAATACCCAATTTAGTTTTAAGGGAACTGGTAGCAAGCTTTAGTTTTAATTATGATTCTTTTACGCTTAACTTTCGTTTTCATTATATTGGTCACTGTTTTGGTAAGTTTTACTGTTGCTAAGTATTATGGACATTGTATCTACCAAGGATTATTCACCGGTATATGTAATTTCAGAGTGACGGAATCGCCGATGCGTTTAAGATACCTCTCGGAGGAAATGCGTATATCACCACAGGTACACCAGGCAAAGGTGCAAAAATCACCGACAACGGACTAAATAACTGGTCATCTAAGGACATTGTCGTCAGCGTATATTTCAAGTTGACCAACAAAGAATCATCTCTTCAGCTGGGTCTTCGACTCAATGTTAATTCTGGAACCAGCACTATCAAGGTGTCAATCAAAGGCGTAAAAAAAGTGCAACAGAAGTTCACGGGGACCGGAGAATATTTTGTACAAGTCATCGGAACGTTCAAACTCAAGGCTGGATATGTAAAGCTTAGCCTCAGCGGTATTTCAAAAACAGGATCCAATTTTGCATCCGTCTCTGATGTTGTGGTAACGGGAAATACCTCGACTATTGACTATGTCTCAGATCCAGCCAACTTTCTCTACGGAAGACGAGGACCGTCTGTCCACTTTGCATTTTTTCCGTATTCTTATAACCCATTTAACTATTTCTACAGTGAGCTCACTGTTCCGAGTGGGCAAGATCAAATTTCTTCTTATTTCATGGCAAATGGGTTTACGCATGGATACTTTGGAATGCAGCGGAATTCAGAAACGGAGAGAAGAATTCTTTTTTCAGTTTTTGGAAACTTTGAGCAAAATGATCCATCAGCAGTTAATCCAGAAGATATGGTCAGCGTTGTCAAGAAAGGAAAAAACGTGACAGTACAGAGCTTTGGGGACGAAGGTTCTGGAATGCAATCTTTCTTGGAATTTCCATGGAAAACGGATGTCACTTACAAATATCTACTTCGTGGGGAACCGAGCAAGAAAGATGCTAATTCGACCATATTTACGGCTTGGTTCAAAGCACCTGATACGGATTGGTTATTGATATCTAGTCTTAGAAAACCTCATTTGACCACATACTTGGGTGGATTCTATAACTTTTTGGAAAATTTTGATACAGAGCAGGGCTACCTTTCTCGCTATGCATACTATGGGAACCAATGGGTAAGAAGCAAAAAAGTTTGGCAAGAAGTTCTTGAAGGCTACTATTATGCGGATGCTACTGGAACAATGAACGGGCGAGATGACTACGCTGGGGGTCTCACAAGTGACAATAAAACGTTCATGCTCAAGAATTGTGGATTTTTCAACGAAATCGTAAAATCGAATCAATATTTTACAAGACTTCCATCGAACGATGAACCAAACATCAATCTACAGCAACTTCCGTGATGAGCGACCATTAAAATTTCCGATTATCAACACTTACACGTAGCCATTTATCATTTCACTGTATTTATTTAAATAGTAAATAAAACCTCCTTATCAGCAGCTTCGGGTTATTAGTTTAGATGGGGGTTTGCATATGCCTATCTATACAGATAAAATATAAAGTTTAGGCAGCAATACATCTTACAGTTAGTGCTGTATTAAAAAAAAACAGAAAGTACTCGAAACCCAGAATTATATAATGGTGGAATTTCTGACAATAATCTGCATTGCTTCAAAGCTCAAACTTTTCCAGGTTGCCTATTTCCATACCCGACATGGCATTTGCAACTACGGTTTGCATTATTACGGAAGTAAACTTGTCACATTCCCCAACCTAAAGCTAAAATGTGGCAAGCTGAATCCCATAAGAATGTACACCGTAGTAGCAAATGTCATGTAGGGTTTGTAAATATGCTCTCGGGTTAAATAGAAATGATGATATCCGGCGCGTATGCACTCTTATATTAGCTATGACCTAACTATGTCCTATTAAGGATTTCAGTTATGCTAATTTTGACTGACTTTTTAAAACCCTTTGAGCTTCCGATAGAATCAAAATGATGTTGTTAATGAAAGGCATCAATTTTCGCTGCAGGGGTGATGCAAGTTCACGGACGGACAGGGTAATTCCATTTTACCGTTCAGGCCAATCATGTACAAATACAAATAATGATGGTACAACAGTGAAATCAGATTATGCATTGCTCAACTTAAAATTATTTTATTTCGTATCTGTATTGTCCACCGTTTAGAATTAACATTTAACTCTCAACAAGTCTGCTTCGTTAAAGTGTTTTAAAATAGGTATTGAGGTAACTTTGTAATAAGTTAGCGTGGCGTAGGAAGGAATAGAATCATTTTATTTAAATAATTCTTTGGCATAGTGCCAAATTCGGAAAAAGTATTCGTTGCGCCGGAGGAGATTTCCTCTGGAATAGAACCGGATATCCGCGTCAACACCAGCCTCTCGCATCCAACTCGTCGTCGTTTCGGTGAGGCTTAGGGACGGCGTGTCCTTGTCAGTCTGGTCTTTCAACGCCTTCGCCTCCAGGGAGTCCGTCACTGCACAGATACAATTAACATTAGTTTGTATTAAGCAAAAAAAAACAAAAAATTTGAATATTCAGTTAAATAATTATTAACTTACAACTTGAACGTAATATTTTAATTGGCTCATCGGACTCGAGTGGTTCACTCATTCCAACTTCGTTTCTGGCAAATATTCTTAAGAAGTACTCGTGACCCTCCTGAAATTAAAATTAATTGCATTAACTGCCCGACTACTTTTATGTAAATGGCGAATGCGGCTTTGTCATAAATGCAACTAAACTAAATGATTTACGGTACAAATTTATAGCTTTTAAGGTCGATTAATTTTTAAAACCATTTCAAGTCGTGTCATACCTGAAGTTCTTTCACAGTTAGCTTCTGTACATCAGCACCAACGCTTCCAACTTCCATCCACATGGTTTTCTTCGAATCACGAATAGCGATTGTATAGCCTTCAATTGCAGCTCCTCCATCGCTTTCTGGTATTCCCCATTCAATAATAATTGTATTCAGGGTAATTTGGCGCATTTCGAGCGGTGCCGTTGGTGGTGAAGGTACAGCTATAGAAATAAATAGTTATTAGATTTACCGTATAACCAATTTCTCATGAATATGTTAATAGTAAAATTAAGTGACTTACTTGCATGTCGCTTAAGTTCAACGACGCTCGACACGGCTGCTGGCCCAACTCCAATAGAATTCTCAGCCGAAACCCGGAAGACGTAGTTTTTCTTCAGATTTTGCACCGTGTAGAGCGTGACGCTAGCGTCGAGTGTGACCACTTTCTCGCATATTCCGTTAAAAGATTTTTCGATAATGTAACCGGTGAGCTCCGTGCCTCCGGTGGAACTTGGCGGAGACCAGCCGAGGGTCACGGATTTCGAAGTTACATTTGATACGGTGAAGTTGAGTGGTACCGATGGTGGAGCTGTAAAATAATACACAGTTCAGCTCTGCAATGGAAACTTATCAAAATATCACAATTTTGTGACCGTTTATGTTTTACTCACTTATTCGACGACCAACGGTGATACCGTCCTCCTGGGTATACCAATTGCTCTCTCCAGCGGAATTGACGGCCTTTACCCTGAACTGGTACGATGATCCTAATTTGACCCCAGTGACCTCTGTGGAGGTTTCCGTACACTCGCAGTATTGGACCCATGCCTTCTTTCCAGACTCCCGTTTTTCGAGCACGTAGGTCAAATCGAGTCCTCCATTGAACTCAGGTTGAATCCATTTCAGTGTGAGACTCGACTCGTTCATGGCCATGATTTCAAAGGGTCCGCGCGGTGGAGAGGGCTTGTTGAACACATTCTTTAGGATTACGGATGGAGAGCTGATTGGCTCAGATACGCCGATCGGATTGGCTGCTGACACGCGGAACATATACTCGTTGTCCGGTAGGAGCTTCTGAACGCAGTATGTCAAGTTATGCGGAGATATATCGGCGACCTTCGCCCAGCCGCCCTTACCGGGCTCTAATTTCTCAATGCTGTATTTGATGATTTCAGCACCGCCGTCTGGTTTGAGATTTAAAATATTACGTTGTTATTTGTGACCTTAGCTTTGTCCTTTTATTTAAATTTAAAACTATGCACAGATGACATGGACTTACCATCAGCCGGCGGACGCCAGGCAAGTGTCACAGATTCAGCTTCAATAATCTTGACTTGAAGGTCTTCCGGATGTGAAGGTTTATCTATAAATACACAAAGTTTATAGCTTAATTAATGTAATCTGAATAAACCTATACAAATATAATTCAGGAATATTCTATTTAAACGGACCAAGAATGTAAGTATTTTTCACCAAAACAGAACTTCGATTTATACCCAATTTTATATAAAAAATTGTCAAACCAATCTACAGAACATTGGTAAAATTACTTATGTTGGATGTTCAGAAACCAAAACTGGTAGTAAAACCTCGGATTTATATCAGAAATGCACTTCTAATTCGTTCAAAAACACTACTTCTATTGGTCAGATAAATAAATTTAATTCTAAACGACAAGAACATAAATGGACAGTGGACATACCAAGAGCGTCAGTACTCTGACTCCGTCTTCTCGTATCATCTATGATTTATCAGTAATTTCAAATTAGACTGGACAACACACGAAATATCAACAGATAGGCACGTAATATCAGAAACGGACGTACCGATAACACGAAGTCGAATTTCTTCCTCGGCACTCCCAGCATCATTCGTTGCTGTTACCTTGTACACACCCTCGTGGTTTCTAGAACTGTCGTATATTTCAATGAAGCCTGAGCTCTCTTCCAGGAAGATTTTAGTCTGCCTTGAAGATTCCAGTAATTCACCATCTTTGTGTATCGTTAGGCTTGGAATGGGAAAACCACTGAATTTGAAGGTAGCACGCCATTGTTCGTGCACGGAAATCTTCTCCACGTACTCCTGCACTGTAATTTGAGGTTTGGATAAAATTCGCAGAGTACAGGACGTCTCGGCAGTGCCTCCAGTATTCGTGGCAACTACTCGGTAATTTCCAGCCAAATCCGGTGTAGTTTTGGCGATTACATATTTCCCGATGCTGTCTGTGTAAGTAATCGTACGAGATTTGAATATTTTGTCGTTTCGGTACCATTTGAGTTCGGGAGTTGGTACGCCAGTGATAACACAGCTTAGCTCCGTTGTCGATTCCAGTTCTGTAACAGTGTCTTGCAGTGGTTTGACCACGGTTGGCTTCTGCGGTTCCAGATGTCGGCTAATTTTGTAGTATTTAGTACTTTCTGACACTTCGGAGTAACCCACTTCATTCTGGCATTTGACGCGGAACATGAGTTCGGCATTGGTTCGATATTTTAATTTGTATTTTGTTTCAATCGTTTCAACGGCGTCCCATTTCATGAATTCATCCTTGTCATGGTACTCAAAGCTGTAGCCTGTGATTGGACAGTTTCCAGTATCCTTGGGTTCCTTCCATAACAGGGTGATAGACTCGTCGTCCACGGAAATTACTTCTGGTGGATCTGGTTTCGAAGGTAAAGTCATCAGTACTAGAGTAAACGAAGCTTCTGCGTCCCCACAATTATTTCGTAGTTTGATCGTATAATCTCCCGTGACGTCAGGAGTGGTCACCGGAATCTTGAGTCTTGTTGTCGTATTGCTCGTGGTTGATGGGGTCTCTTGTCCGCCACGGTACCAGGTTGCGGTTGGAATTGGAACTCCGCTGAATTCAATTGGGATGAGGGTTTCTTTCTGTAATACTGTTTTGTAGACGGGTTGAACTGGGGTGACGAAATGGGGCGCAGATTGCAGAGCTGGAATAAATAGGTTTCAATTTTTATTCTCCATAAATGATTGGCGATTTACCTACTCCAAATGGCCTGAATGGTTACTATTCAATATTTAGCTAACCGCGTCATATGTCTTTTTTTAGTATAATATATATAATTTTAAAGAAATACACAAAATTGATGAATTTCGTAAGGCTTTTAAATCCAAAGATACTTACATTCACTCTCCAATCTGGTAGCGGTTGAAACATTTCCAACTGAACAGCTAATTTCATCCCCCTTGACTGGTGTCGCTATTTTGAGGGTACGTACTCCGCCCTTGGAATCCATTTTGTGCTTGGGTGAAGGTTTTAGCTCAACGTTGTTGCTATACAAATAAAGTTAAAATTTTAACTATGTATGGTAATCCCAGTAAAATTTTGTATTAGCGTAAGGTCACATACCAGCGCCATTTGACGGTGGCGGTGACAACGGAGACTTCTACGGTGAGAGTGACTTCCGTCGTTGTAATCGTTGTCACTTCTGGAAGTTTTCGTAGGAATCGAACTTTGGGTTCTGTGAATACAAAGAATGAGAATTGCATAGACTGTCATACTTAAAATTATATTGACAATCATTCCACTATTCTAAATATTTACCTTCCACTTTCAAACGGCCGCTACACTCCTCATTTCCAACTTTACAGCTGTACAAGCCCGCATCGGGACTTTCACAGTTGTATATGAGGAGTTTTTGCCGTTTTCCGTCTATTGACAGTTGGACATGTTCGGAAAATTGGAGCTCGACGTCATCTTTGAACCAGCGAACGATCGCATCACCCTTGCTCAGCTCAATTTCGAACGTCGCACGGTCTCCAGTTATAACGGTCGTGTCCGACATCGGTGTAATTAGTTTGGGTGGTAATTCTGACATAAGCATACAATTCGGGTTATTTTGACATAATTGAAAATTACTAATGTTTTGACGGTGTGTATGATTTACCTATGACAGTCAATTCCGCTGACGCCTCCAAATCACCCAGAACACAGGTATACTCACCATCATCATGCACAGTACACTGGGAAATGACTAACTTGCGCGTGTTTTTCTCAGTCTTGAATTCGATTCTATCCGACTCCTTCATCACCTCCCCATCCTTGTACCATTTCACTGGAGAAGATTCAGGTTCAACTTTTGTCGAAAACTCACAAGTTCCGCCTTCCGGCAGTTCAACGTCAGTGAGTTTTCCAATCTTATAATTCACGGTTATAATGCAGGTCGTTGTCTTCGTAATAGTTTCTGTACTAATTGTGCATTTGTAGGTTCCGGGTTGGGTAATTCGTAGTTTGGACTTTGTCGTCTTCGGTTTTTCTGTCTTGACTTCTTTGTTATCTGCGTACCAAGTCACAGTTTCGGGTTTTCCTCTAAATTCCACCAGTAAATCAGTCTCTTCTTCATAAATACTATCCTTGAGGAATTTTGTGAAGCAAATCTCGTCCACGACCGTTAATGGAGCCGAAGTTGAACATTTTCCAAATTCGTTCTCGGCCTGGACTTCGTAGTCTCCGTCATCTGAAAGCGCTGTTGGGTAAATTATCAGTTCTTCTGTGTCACCGTCAATTGGTTGTGCATTTCGGTACCAAGTGATTTTGGCAGGTGGATTTGAAGCGATTTTGGTGGTCAATATTGTTCTTGCTCCCACGGTAGTTTTCTGAGGGACCAGTTTTTCGAGAATAACCGGTGGTTGACCAGACTTGGGAACAACAACGACTGGGATTTGAAGTGACGAAGTTCCTTCAGAATTGCTGGCGCTAACCTCGTAAATACCACCCTGGTCTACTCGAATGTTCGTGACACGGAAAACGACGATATACATGTGGACATCAGCAATGACGCTAGAGGAAGCGTTTTCCTCCTCAATGGGTTGACCATTGAATGTCCACGTGAAGTTGGGTTCGGGGACGCCGACGAGGCGGATTTCAATTTCTAGCGTGGAATTTTCGTCAACGGATTTGGGGTTGGGGCGGTGCGTGAAAGTTGGTGGGATGCCCTCGAGAAGATCAGCCATGGAAGACTGACAGGATAGGGATGAGCGGCTGACTGAGCGGGAATCTGAGCCATGCGTTGAAAAGGGTTCAGTTACGGTCAGTGTTGCGTCGGAAGTTGCAAAACCTGGCCAAATAATATCGTTAATTTATTGATTCCCGTTTTTGGATACAATAATAACCTCGCAGTTCCACTTACCGCCCATGTTCTTAGCCACGACCGTAAAAAGGCCCGCATCCTCTGGAAATGCCTCTTTTATGGTTAGCGTGGCTCTGCCGGTGTCGTTGCAGTAGAATATCTGAATTTACATATAGTTATTGAGTTATCAAAACAGAATAAATTTCGTGTACTGCTATCAATTCTCTTACACTAACCTCAAAGTCCCGACTACTCTTGATAATGTGGGTTTGTCGGAACCATGTAACACAAGGCATTGGAACACCTTCAACGACCACTTCAAACTCTACCCTTCCGCCATCTTGAACTGTGATAGACACAAGCTTCTTCGTTATCCGAGGTGCCCTGACTTTTTGTCCAGGCAGTAAATCTTAAAACAGACAACAGCGATATAATTTAACATCTTTGAATCCATATGTGTACTTAGCATATCATTTACTTCACGGTAATATTATTTACCTCCAAATACTGGCAATTGGTCAATACGCTCGCGAATTTTCTTATCGACATAGTCCGCGTAATTCTCCTCATCCATCAAATAATCTGCTGGAACCCAACCACGTTCACCGGTAATTGATTTCCGAACGTACCACCAGTCCGAATTCGTTGATTCTGAAACAAGATGAGCACAAATTAATGATGTTTTTACGAAAAATACGAATATGCTTCAAGCACTATCCTAATTTTTGTGAAATGCCGTGTTTTTGTAACTTAACAATATTCCAAATCGGATATCTGGCATTCGATATTTTTATGATTTCGGAAACACAGTGAGTTATTCACTTCAAACCATTGATTTGATATTAATAATCATTTTAGCGGAAAAATTAAACATACCAATGACTAGTACACGTTCTCCTTCCACCAAACTCATCGAATCCTCCCCTTTGCCGTTATAGTCCTTGATCGAATAGAACACGGAATCAACTGGAACGGTTTCTCGGATGGTTATGCTGAGTGCAGCGGCTAAAGATTTAAAAATTATTGAATTTTTTAATGACTAAATGAATATTCACATTGACGGTTTTGAATATTCAATATTTTAGCAATTATTACCGTCTTCAACGAGGGGTGCAGGTGACCTGGGTTTAGCTGGGACCACAACTTCATAGCTTCCCTCCACATCTTCAGTTTGGTATGGCTTATCCTTCTTAACGCTCAGGCTCACTTCATCATCCGACTCTTCCCCTTCAAAATAGAGCTGTGGAATTTGCGGACGTTTCTTGACCAATGGCAAATTGACATTTTCTTCATATTCTTCTGGTTGTAAAACCACGCCCAAACTGGCTTCTTCATCCTGACCAACAATAGAAGGTTTCCTCGGTTTCTTGAGTTTCACCTTATGATCCGACTCAATTTCTTCATGGGTGGATTCCAGCTGTTTCAATGTAAACGTTTCTGGTTCCAGATCTTGCTTTGGTAGAGGGCGCTTGATGGTAAATTGCTCCGATTGTGTCTCAGGACCAACGATGGACGGCTTACGGGTTAACGTTATTTGCGCCTCAGGTTCTTCCGTGATGACTTGAGGTCGGGATGGTCGTCGTGTAAGCGTTATTTGTGCTGGTTCATCGTCAGTTTCTTTTCGTTGTTCCACATCTTCAATTTCTTCAATTTGTACGGAATCATCATCTTGTTTGATAATCACTTCCAATTGGGCTGATTCATCTTCTGCTTTCGGTACAGATTTTCGCTTTTTCTTTAATTTCACCTTGTGATCCGTTTCTATTTCTTCCGAAGTTGTTTCTTGAGCTCGAAGTGTGTAGCTTTCTGAAGTTTCTTCTTCTTCCGGTACAGATTTTTTTCGAGGTTTCTTTTTGATAGTAATTGCCGCGGATTGTTCTTCAGGTTCTTGTTCTTTTGGCCTTGGTTTTGTGATAAAAATATCTTCACTAACATCTTCGGTTGAGGGTTTTCGTTTCTTCTTCAATGTAACCTCAGCAGCAACGTCTTCAGGTTCCTCGGGTTTTTTGGATGGTTTTGTCAAAGTTATTTCCGCTTCAACGTCTTCCGGTTGTGAAAGTTCTGCTACTTTGGGTTTGGTTAATGTGATCTCTTCACTAACTTCTTCGGCTATGGAGACGCGTTTCTTCTTTTTCTTGAGTTTGACCTCTGTTGTAGTCTCTTCAACTTCTTCTGGTTTTTCAGCTGGTTTCTGAATCGTGACTTCTGCTCTGGTTTCCTCTTCAGGTTGAGATATTTCTGCAGTCTTGGGTTTTGTTAATGTTATTTCTTCACTCACACCTTCGGCGATGGAAACTCGTTTCTTCTTTTTCTTTAATTTGACCTCGGTCGAAACTTCTTCAGTTTCGTTAATTACTTCCCCTGGTTTTACAATCGTTAGTTCAGCGGCTGCTGTTTCTGTGGTTTCTTCAACTGGTTTGGGTTTGGTTAAAACGATGTCTTGGGTGACCTCTTCCGTGGTCGAGGTCTTTCGGGGTTTCTTTTTCAATTTGACCTCCGCTACGGTTTCTTCGGGTTCTTCTGCCTTTTGAGCTGGCTTCTGGATTGTTATTTCCGCTGAGGCTTCTTCGGGTTCAGTTATCTTTTCGACCTTTGGTTTGGTAAGTACGATTTCTTCAGTGACGTCTTCAGTAATTGATTGCTTCTTGGGTCTCTTCTTGAGCTTGACCTCAGCCACGGTTTCTTCAACCTCTTCTACCCTCTCCGCAGGTTTCTGGATTGTAATTTCTGCGGACGCTTCTTCAGGCTCAGCGAGCTTTTCGACCTTTGGTTTGGTAAGAACGATTTCTTCTGTGACCTCTTCAGTAATTGATTGCTTCTTGGGTCTCTTCTTGAGCTTGACCTCAGCCACGGTTTCTTCAACTTCTTCTACCTTTTCCGCAGGTTTCTGGATTGTAATTTCTGCGGAAGCTTCTTCAGGCTCTGTGACCTTCTCGACCTTTGGTTTGGTTAAAACGATTTCTTCAGTTACTTCTTCGGTGATAGATTTCTTTTTCGGTTTCTTTTTTAACTTAATCTCCGCCACAGTTTCGTCTGGTTCTTCAACCTTCTCAGCTGGTTTCAAGATTGTAATTTCTGCGGAAGCTTCTTCAGGTTCTGTGACCTTTTCGGCCTTTGGTTTGGTCAAAACAATTTCTTCGGTGACCTCCTCCGTAATTGATTGTTTCTTTGGTTTCTTCTTTAACTTGATCTCAGCTACTGTTTCCTCCACTTCCTCGACCTTCTCTGCTGATTTTTGGATCGTGACATCCGCAGTAGCTTCTTCGGGTTGAGTGACCTTTTCAACCTTTGGCTTGGTAAACACAATTTCTTCCGTGACCTCTTCCGTTATGGAGTCCTTCTTTTGTTTCTTTTTCAGCTTGACCTCTGCTACATTTTCCTCGGGTTCTTCAACCTTTTCAGCTGGTTTCTGGATCGTAATTTCAGCAGCAGCTTCTTCGGGTTGGGTGACCTTTTCTACCTTAGGCTTTGACAGAGTTAATTGCTCACTCACCTCCTCTGTAACAGAAGTTTTCTTTGGTCTCTTCTTCTTAATTTTTACTTCTGCCACGGCTTCCTCCTGTTCTTCCACTTTCTCAGCTGGTTTCGTAATTGTGATTTCTGCTATGGCTTCTTCCGGTTCAGTAACTTGAGCAGGTTTGGGTTTGGTTAGAACGATCTCTTCACTAACCTCTTCCGAAATTGATGCCTTCTTTGGTTTCTTCTTAAGTTTGACCTCTGCCACGGTTTCCTCTGGTTGATCAACCTTTTCAACCTTCGGTTTGGTTAACACAACCTCTTCAGTCACTTCTTCTTCCGAAATGGACGCCTTCTTTGGTTTAGCTGGTAGTTTGACCTCAGCAGTCACTTCTTCCGGTTCAGGTTCGACACCTTTCTTAGGCAGACTCGGAACAGGAATCTGAATTTCAGCTGTGCCTTGTTCCGGTTCTAAGATATCCTCTTCCTTTGGTTTCTGCAAAATCACAGCCTCGCTCACTTCTTCCGAAATGGACACGCGCTTCGGTTTCTTTTTCTTAATCTTCAATTCGGCAGCGGCTTCTTCCGGTTCAACCGCTTTCTCGGTTGGTTTCGGAATTCTGATTTCAGCTGTGGCTTCTTCCGGCTCAGTTACTTGAGCCGGTTTTGGTTTCGTAAGAACAATGTCTTCGCTTACTTCTTCTTCCGTAATTGATGGTTTCTTGGGTTTCTTCATTAGTTTCACTTCGGCTACAGTTTCTTCTGGTTCTTCCGGAACTTTTTCAGCTGGTTTTGGAATTGTTATCTGAGTTGTAGTTTCTTCTGGTTCTTCTGTTGGTTGAATCTTTGGTTTTGGTTTGGGGACAACCACTTCTTCAGTAGCTTCTTCGGTAATGGAACCCTTTTTGGGTCTTTTCATAAGTTTGATCTCTGCTACGGATTCTTCTGGTTCAGATTCAATACCTGTCTTTGGTAGACTCGGTACCGGAATCTGAAGATCTGCTGTACCTTGTTCCGGTTCAGGAATATCTTCTTCCATTGGTTTCTGTAGTACAACGGATTCACTAACTTCTTCTGAAATCGACACTTTCTTAGGTTTCTTCTTCAGTTTGACCTCCACTGCGGCTTCATCTGGCTCAGTGACCTTTTCAACAGGTTTCTTAAACGTAATCTCGGTGGTAGTTTCTTCTTCCTCGGCTCCAGCAGCTCTGGGTTTACCCAGTGTCACTTGTTCTGAAATTTCTTCACTGATTGACCCCTTTTTCGGTCGCTTTACGAACTTGACCTCTGCAGCAGCTTCTTCCGGTTCGGTGACCTTCTGACTCGGTTTCTGTAACGTGACTTCAGCAGGTTCAACGTCTTCAGTTACCTTTGGTTTAATCAGGACGACCTCTTCCGTGACCTCTTCGCTTACTGAAACACGTTTCGGTTTCTTGGGTTTCAGTTTAACCTCAACATCCGTACTCTCTTCTTCCACAGGTTCAGGTCCTTGTTCTACTTTGGGTTTGGTCAGCACAACTTCTTCTGTGACCTCTGCTTCAGTTACAGATGCTTTTCTCGGTTTCATTTTAAGCTTAATTTCCGCAAGAACTTCTTCCGGCTCGGTTACTTCTTCCGCCGTTTCAACAATAGAAACGCGTTTCTTTTTCTTAAGTTTAATTTCCGGTACAGATTCTTGGGCTTCGCATGTAACACTCTCCTGCTGTAAAGTTTGAGCTGAATCCGCGTCCGTTTTAAGTGGCGCTAATTCCTCAATGCCTTCAATTGCTTCGGATAGTTCACCGGTCTTCGCCTTAGCTAGAGTCTTAGGTTTCGTGCTCTTCGCTTTCTTCACCTTTATTTCTTTCTCCTCTGCAGCAGCGGTTTCAGGTTTGTCAGGTACTAATTCGGACAACTGTTCTTCTGCTGGTTTATCTACAGAGTCCGTCTGCTTGCAAATTGGCTGGGGTTTGGATGCATCCGCCTTCTGTTCTGGAATTTCAGTTGTTTCTGCTGTGGCAGGTTTAGGTTTCTCTGTTTCAAGTTCCTTTACACCTTCAGCTGTGTCATCCAGGCTTTCGGCCTTAGGATGACCTAGTGCTTTCTTCTTGCTGACCTTTGCTTTCTTGACAGGGATTTCTTTTTCTTCTGCTGCTGCTTCCGTTGGAGCTTTGAGACTAAATTCGGTAAGCTGTTCTTCTGCAAGGCTTTCACTTGTATCCTTCTCCTTGCACAGTGGTACAGGTTTATCGACCTGAACCGATTCAACCGGAATTTCCGACTCAGTAGCTTTAGCTGCGGTCGGTTCAATTTTCTCGATCTCTTTGACCCCTTCGATAGCTTCAGTAAGATCCTCTGTTTTAGGTTTTGACCATGGTCTAGTTCGAGTTGCCTTTGCTTTCTTTACTGGTATTTCTTTTTCTTCGGCTGCAGCTGGTGTCGGTTTTTCTGTTTCTAATTCTGTAACTCCTTCTTCGGTTGGTTTATCTGCTGTTTCTTTCTCCTTGCAGATTGCTTGCGTTTTAGAAACATCGACGGTTTCAACCGGTATGTCGGATTCAGCTGCAGTCGCGGATTTTGGTTCAACTTTTTCTATTTCTTTGACCCCTTCAATTGCTTCCGTCAAATCCTCGGTCTTGGGTTTAGCTAGCGGTCTTGTTCGTGTAGATTTTGCTTTCTTTACTGGTATTTCTTTTTCTTCAGCGGAAGCCTCGGTAGGTTTTTCAATTTGTAATTCGACAACACCTTCTTCTGTCGGCTTATCGGATATATCCTTCTCTTTGCACAACGGCTGCGGCTTCGAAATATCAACGGTTTCAACTGGAACTTCACTGGACTCAGCTGTTGCGGATTTTGGTTCTTGTTGCTCTAATTCCTTGACCCCTTCGGTGGCTTCAGTCAAATCCTCAGTTTTCGGTTTAGCTAACGCCTTGGTTTTTGTCGTTTTCGCTTTCTTTACAGGAATATCTTTTTCCGTAGCTTGAGCAGTGGATGGAACCTTCTGCTTAAACTCCGTTAAACCTTCTTCTAAAGGTTTCTCTGAAACGTCCTTTTCCTTGCATATCGGCTGATCCTTAACAACATCCACTTTCTCCACCGGAACTTGAGTTTCCTGGGCTTTTTCGGTTTTCGGTTCAATCTTTTCCAATTCAGTGATATCTTCAGTTGTTTCCACAATGTCCACTGATTTAGGTTTAGCGAGGGACTTTGTTTTGGTAGATTTTGCTTTCTTTACAGGAATATCCTTTTCCTCTGCGGATGCTTCGACTGGTTTTTCGACTTCTAGTTCTGTAACACCTTCCTCGGCTTGTTTGTCGACTTGACCTTTCTCCTTGCAAATTGGCTGTTCTTTGTTCACATCAACCTTTTCTACAGGGATTTCGGATTCAATGGCATTTGCCTCTGTAGGTTCAGTTTTTTCGAGCTCTTTGACCCCTTCTATGGCTTCAGTTAAGTCTTCTGTTTTGGGTTTGGCCCATGGTCGAGTGCGCGTTGCCTTGGCTTTCTTCACAGGGATTTCTTTTTCTTCAGCAGACGCAACAGCGGGTTTTTCTAGTTCTAGTTCAGACACACCTTCGTCTGTTGGCTTATCAGACGCGTCTTTCTCTTTGCAGATTGGTTGTGCTTTTGAAACATCCACAGTTTCCACTGGAATTTCACTTGATTGAGCAGTCGCTGATTTGGGTTCTTCCTTTTCAAGTTCCTTGACCCCTTCGATTGATTCGGTCAGATCCTCAGTCTTTGGTTTTGCTAGTGGTCGGGTTCGCGTTGATTTCGCTTTCTTTACAGGGATTTCCTTTTCTTCAGCGGATGCTGCGGCGGGTTTTTCGATTTCTAAATCTGCAACACCCTCCTCTGCTAGTTTATCAGCGCTATCTTTTTCCTTACATAATGGTTGCGGCTTTGATACATCTACCGTTTCCACTGGAATTTCACTCGACTGAGCTGTGGCAGATTTGGGTTCCTCTTTTTCAAGTTCTTTGACCCCTTCTATGGTTTCTGTGAGATCTTCGGACTTTGGCTTTGCCCAAGGACGTGTTCTAGTCGCTTTGGCTTTCTTCACAGGAATTTCTTTCTCCTCTGCAGACGCAGCAGGGGGTTTTTCAATTTCTAATTCAGCTACACCTTCTTCTGTAGGCTTATCAGCACTGTCTTTTTCTTTACACAAAGGTTGTGGTTTTGAAACGTCAACTTTCTCCGTTGGTACTTCTGTAGTCTGTGCAGTAGCTGATTTGGGCTCAACTGTTTCCAAATCCTTGACGCCTTCAATGGCTTCAGTCAAATCATCCGTCTTGGGTTTAGCTAATGGTCGAGTTCGAGTTGATTTAGCTTTCTTGACTGGAATATCCTTCTCTTCTGCCAAAGCTTCGGTTGGTTTTTCGATTTCTAATTCTGCCACACCTTCTTCAACGGGTTTCTCTGAACCACCTTTTTCTTTACACAGAGGAAGTTCTTTGGAAACATCCACCTTTTCTACCGGAACTTCGGATTGAGATGCGGTGGCTGGTTGTGGACCTTCGGATTCCAGTTCTTTGACCCCTTCCACTGATTCGTCTAAACTCTCAGTTTTTGACCTTCCGAGGGATTTCTTCTTAGTGACCTTTGCCTTCTTCACAGGAACTTCCTTTTCCTCCGCTGAGGCTGTTTTGGGTTGCTCGGCCGGAAGTTCGCTTACTTTTTCATCGGCTGTGATTTCTGCCTGACCTTTCTCTTTACATAATGGAACTTCCTTGGATACATCGACCTTCTCTACCGGTACTTCTGATTCGGATGCTTTGGCAGCAGTCGGTTCTTGTTCCTCCAGTTCCTTGACCCCTTCCGTGCCTTCATCTAGACTTTCCGTTTTAGATCGTCCAAGTATTTTCTTCTTGGAAACTTTAGCTTTCTTTACCGGTAATTCCTTTTCTTGTGCAATGGCTTCTTCAGCTTTTGTAGGAGTGACCTCACTGCTACCTTCACTGACCTCGACCTCTTGAACGGTCACACCGTGATGACCATGGGATATGGACTGAGTACCTTGTGCTTCAGGAAGCTTGGTATCAACTTCTTGGACGTCAACATTAGCCTGAGCGAGGCTAGTGCTGACATGGGTGACGGTGTCAAGCAGTGGCTTGGCACTCTGACCTTCCACCTTTTCCGCAACAAAGTCGCCGGTGCTCTGATCCGGATGAGTTTGGGTCACAACCAATGCAGTGGCTGGTGACACTTCAGTGTGTGCATGTTCGCTCGGTTCTTCTTTGATGGGTTCCACGTCAGTACTGGATTGATAGGACTGTACGGCAACAGCATCGGCTGTTGTGAGTTTTGGTGTAGCATTTAACGTTGTTTGATCTACAACCATGAAGTCCCCGGTGGTATCACCAGTGCTGACCTCAGAAACGTTGATAGAGCCGCGAGGCTGGATAATTTTCGTCGCCTCAATTTTCTGTGTTGGCGTTTCATCGGGCTTTAGTGGTGTTTCAGAAACATTGAACATTGTTTCAGAAACCTGAACGGAATCTCTCTGAGACATGATGACCTTCCCGGTCTGCGTTTCAAACTTGATTTTGTCGCTCTCGTTGACGGTGGTCATTACTGGTGTCTGTGACACCATGGACTGAGTGGGCGTAACTCCTACTTCACCTTGTCCCGTTACAGGCTTCTTGTCAACCAAGGGCCCTTCTTTATCCCTCGACACCGTTTCGCTGACATTAATTGATTCTTGAGGCGTCAATTCAACTTTAGCCGTCGTTGTACCAGATACCTTACTGAATTCGAAATCACCCGTACTTTCGTTCACGGATACTTGCTGTGTGGTCATTTCCTGTTTTGGTAATAATTTCACATTTGGCGTTGCCGATGCCATGACCAGTTCCGTTGTGGGTCCAACGCTGTCGCTCGACTCAACTTCACTCACGGTCTTGGCGGTGAACGTAGATTGACTCATGGTAGCAGATTGTGTGACCGGTGTGATCTGCGACCTTTCCGCTTCCGATTCAAGTTCTTTTGATTCGGTAGATAGCGGAGCTCTGTGTGGCATGAGCGATTGTGTTGCTGATTCAGTAACAAGCGTGGGCGAGCCTTCGAAGCCTATTTCCGTTTCGGAGGTTAATGTGGACTCCGTGGTATGGCTCGTATGCGGCACGAGTTTGAATTCGGCTGTGGTCCCTTGCCTGGGCTGAGTATCAAAGTCCCCGACTCCCTCTCCAGTAGTGACGGAGACTACTTGGACGGAATCCGCAGTGTCTACTTTGGATTTGGCCGACTTGGTCTCCGTGACAACTACGTCACCCGTACTCGACTCAACTCTGACCTCTTCGACAATGACCCCAGTTTTTGACCCAGTCAAGGACCGTGAAGCCTCTCCGCTGGATGGCAGCTTGAACTGACCCAGCGGGGACTCCTTGTCATCCGCTAATTCTGTTTTCACGTTCAGTGGTAGTGATTCTAGAATCTTGGTACTAGCCTTGGCTCCCAGTGAAGCACTGGATTCGTAGTCACCGACAGATTCGTTGGCATCGCTCGAGCTGACGCTAACGTGTTTTTGTGGTACGATGTCCCGTTTGGCTTTTTCGGGTTTTGCTTTCCCGAATTCGACCGGTTGGTCCTGCTCCAATGATTGTGGTTGAGAGACTTGGACGGATTGAACTTCACTCAGCCTTCGGTTTGGTTTGACTTCGAGGTTGATTGTGACTTGTAACTCGGACTCGTGTTGGCTTGAATCAATTTGCAGAACTTCCACGGACTGTTTCGTGGTTAACGTGGGCTTTGCCTTGAATTCCGTGGGCCGGAACGACTTGTCATAGGGGCCAACATTTTCTTCAATAGTGACATCAATTACTTCTACAGGAATTTCTTGCGGAACACTGGACTTAGCATGGGATTCTGAAGGGCGTCGAATCACAAGATCACGTACGATGTCCTCTGGTTCTGTTACGGTACCAGTTCCAGCTTGGGCAGTAGATTCTGGAACAAGGAAACATTATATTAAAGTTTGTCAGATGTACAGCATTACCGTAAGTATTACCTACATGGATCAAAACTTGCCAATAACGACGACTGACTGATCTATTTCGCGAACTTGATTAATGTTTCGATATTTTAGTTGAAACTCTTCTCTGGCTTGGCTATAATCTGGTTATGGATTTTCAATTGAGAATTAAGGTTATTCAAATGCGTTGTAACCTAAAGTAGGTAATTATAGCTTTAAAGTTAAATTACAATTATTAAAAATAATATTGTATTTCAGGTACAATATGTTAAATATTATTTATTTGCATTAAATTAAATTGATTCGGCTTGTATTCAGCCACCTATGAGAGATCATATAAGTAAGATTTAAATGTCGCTTTCGGTACTTATGCAAGCAGCCACTGTGGTTGTAATATTGCGCTGTCGCCATTTCGGCAGTAAAAAGGCATGGACTCAAATCACAGAATTCGAATTCAAAGTGTAAAATCTCTGCCGGTTTATCACTAAATCTTTATGAATTGCTTGTGGCAATTGCTAATGCGGCAAGGTCAAATAAAAAAAAATGAAAGCGCCGTGCTAATTACACACAAAGTTCACAGCAAATACGTATGATATTGTACATAAGCGTCTGTGTCTGACAATATTCATAAAATCCTGATTAAGTGTGCATATGTGGATGTGTTACTGTAGTGTGTAAAGTATTTTGTATTTATGTACGTGTAAGTGTGTATGTGTACGTTACCCTCTTCGATAATTTCCTCAAAAGTGACGCCTTCTTCCTCCGTCTTCTGCTCATCCTTCCTGAACCTTGTCACAGTGACCGTCCTTTCCTTCATGACCCCGTCCTTCTCATAGTACTGCGTTTTCTTAGCCCGAATTCCGATGTGATCTCCAGCCTCGACTTCTTCTTCCTCATCCAGCGTTTCCACTTGATACTGACTGCTTGCGACCCCAAACAATGGGCCCTTTCGTGGATTGAAATCTTCCAAGTGACATACTTCCTCTTGTACCGACGTATTTGCTACTGGACGAAACTCCACGTTTGGTCTAGCTTGAGCTGTATAAGGTTCGGATTGTTCTAATTCCGAAATTGTTTCTGTGACCGGTTGCTGATCGGATTCAGGTGCAGGGCGATGTTCTGTGACCGAAACTGATGCAGTGGCGTGTGCCGTTTCTGGCCCTTTGTAATCCGTGGTAGTTTCTTGAGTGGTCACTTCGGAGCTTGCGAGTGGTTCGATGTTAACGTAATTTGGTTTAGCGGTTTTACCTTCCTTTTTGCTTTCTTCAAAGTCATCCACATTTTCAACTGGAGAATCTTTGTTGGCGATTAGTGATTTGTTCAATTTGTAATTCACTTTAGCTGTTTGAGATTCGGCGGAAGCCTCTTCAAATTCATCTTCCTTTTCTCCAATTTCTTGTTCCGCTACTTGAACCGAATCACATGGTGTGAATTTTACATTCGCTTCGGTTCCTAGGGACTCTGTGGTTGTATATTCACCCTCGGATTCGTTAGCTTGTACTGTTTGGACATTAAGGCCGTGACCCGGTTCAAAGTTTTGGGTCACGGATTTTGTCTGAGTTGGTTCCGTGGTGAATGTGGATTCACTGTCGGCTGGGATATTGGTAGTATTTTGTGGCAAGTTTATCAATGTCAAATTCGGCGTAGCTTGCTTCGTTTCCGGTGAAATCGTGTCCAGTGGTTCTTCTGATTCAGTGGCAGTCACGCTCTGAATATTCGTAGATTCCATGAAATCGATGCTAACTTGCGGAGCTTTTGATTCTGTCGGGGCTGTGTCAAATGGAGTTTCTTTTTCATTTGCTAATGTGACCTGTGTAACGCTTGGAATTGATTCGATATTAACAGGAACAGCGTTTGAAGTTGGTGTTTCATCTACAGGTCTATCAGTAACTGTGTTGCTTGACTGAACTTCTTCCGTAATTGCAACTTGACCCTTGATTGGAATCTGTGATTGTCCTGCTGTGGCAGTTGACCTGGGTTCCTCCTTGAAATCACCCACGGACAGACTTGTATCCACTTGAGACACGGAAAGAGTGGATAACGGATTGAGACCAATCGTTGGTTTCTTCTCTTCCGCTGATTTGGCTTCGTAATTATCAACCGTATCCAAGGCTTCCGTGGCTGCAACACTGGTACCCTCTTGTGGCACAAAGTCACGGGTGGCGTTGTCAGAAGTAGCCGTTTCTTCACTGACCTCACCTAAATTCGTTTCAGCATTGGTAACTGTGTCCGAATGGGCTTTATGCGGAGTAATTTCGGGGGTAGCGGTGTGCTGCAGGGTTTTTGTTGTCTTGTGATCTGATTCCCTTTCACCCGAACTTGTTTCGGTTACCTGAAGTGCCTTTTGGAAACAGTATTCTGGGTTTGCAGTGGATTCAATTGGTTTGGTTATTTTGATCGTTCCCTCTGTATCCATTTCAGTGGTTTGTTCAGTCGTAGCGGCTACATTTGGAGTTACGCCGGGTACGGAAGATTCGAACACCGGTTGACTATCAGTGACTTCGCCAACGGTATCATGAGCCTGAGTGGTGGTTACAGTAGATGAGATTTGGTTAATTAAGTTCGGCGTTGCACTTGCCTCCGTGGGTTGAGCTGTTTCATAGTCTTTATGTGTATCGGATGGTAACACAATTTCAACATTGATCTCCTTATTGGGTGTGAATTCCAAGTTTGGTTTAACTGACAAATCTGGCTTAGTTTCGAATGCTTTCTCTGATTCGTGTGGTAAGTCTTGGTGTACGCCTACGCTCTTCGACTGCACAAATTCCACATTCGCCTTCACATCCTCTGGTTTGAGATCCGCACTTGTACCGGTGCCTTCCTGGGTCACTACTTCCGCACTAACTGCCGTTGTGTTGAAAGGATTGAGACCCAAACGACCTTCTTGACTTTCTGGTACTTGAAATTGCGGGACAACATCTTCCTTGTTGCACGCCAAATTTTCTTCGTTGATTGTACCAGTTCCAAGTTCGTAATTACTGCCCGCTGTTTTATATTTTATATCAGATTTTTCAAATTCTTCTTCAGTGCTTGTCACAAACTGTTCTTCAACGGTTAACGGATGAGAAGCTTCTTGAGATTGGCTGACGTTTTCAGGTATCGGTTTGACATCTTCAAATGTACCGCTGGCTGTGCTGATTTGAGGCTCCTGAGATTCAGCCACTGGAAATACCGACGTGTAATCCATCTTTGCGTTTGTTGAAAGAGCGGATTCCACATGAAGATCACCTTCTCGGCTGGCAGATTTAGTGAGCTCTGTCTGTACCACATTAATCTCATTGTAGTTCGGTGTAGCTAATTTAGACTCTGGCTTAACGCTGTCTTCAAGTACTGTTTCAGTGTCAGTAGGCACATTTTCACTGACTACCAAGTTCGTGTGAAGATTCTGCGATACTTTTGCGTTTGCGGACGGAATTTCTTCGGAATAACCAGCTAATGACTCCTGCACATTTGGTACTCCAGATTCAGCCACAATATGAGGTTTATTCATGCCTCCAACAGCCTGTGCCGTTTCCGGTTTGACGTCTTCCAATCTCGCCTCCGATTCGTTGACTCGAGTTTCAGCTGAGTGAAGACTCTTCAGTTCTGTTTGAACCAATGTTGCAGACTCTGGTACTCGAGCTTCGCCCGTGTAAACACCTTCGCATTCATGTACAATCTTCGTTTCAACGTCCAATATAGCGTTTGTTGTATTAGGAATTATTTTACCCTTGTGACTCACTTCCGGAATTTGTACCAAATCCTCAGGACACTGTCCAGTCACGTGAATCTGGGATTCTGCTATAGGTTTTAAGTTAATGACCGTTTGTGGTTTAATCTTGTGGTCTTCAGGAATCACTGTGTCTTCTAATAGGTTCTCTGATTCAGCCACAACAGTTGGCGCAGTGCTATAATATTTATGTTCCGTCAAAGCAGGATTTGCGGTAAATTGTGCTGTTTCTATTTCACTGTGATCTGTCGAAGCTTCCGTTGGCACTGCTTGAGTCGTTTCCAGGTGATCAATAAGTGTAAATGCTGGAACGGCTGATTTTTCATCTGGTATGACAACCTCTCTATCCAGCAGGGTATCAAAATCTTGATCAAATGCAGATTGTTGCGTTTCATGAGGATTTACACCAACATTGGCTGTCTTGGATTCGTCAATTTCCTCGAATTCCTTTTCGGATTCGTGAGCTAGCGTCACTGTTGTTTGTCGAGGAAGTTGTTCAATTTGATTTACATTAGCCATAGATTCTTCCAGTTTGGGTATGCTCAATTCACTCTCTGACCCTTGTGCAGTTGTAAACGCCACGTTCAACTCACGTTGTAACGTGAAGTCCTGTTGAGCCAATGTTGTGGCCGTTGCTTCGGTAACATATTCAGCTGTGGACTCAAGTGCCTTGGATTCTTCGGTGATGTTACCTGTATTGGGATTCAAATCGACACCAGCTGACGCCTGAAGAGCCTCGAACGGTGCTACATTCTCACCCATGGCTTCATTAGTGTGATGTTCTTCGATGTTGATGGGTTTGTTGTCTGTAAGTTTCACTTCTGCTGAATAGCCAGGATGGGCAGCGGCGGGGTTGTAATCGCCGACATTTTCTTGTACAGTCGTGGCAGTTGTCACCGCGGATTTATTCAGGGTATAGCTTGGAACTGCGGAATCAGTGATTGGTTCGATTTTCTCGCAAACACCTTCGCTACTGGCCGACTTCGTGATGCCAACCTGCAGCTGCTCGTGTGGTTCTACATTGACTAGAGCGGATTTCGAGTCAGGAAGCGTCAAAGTGCTAAGCGATGATTCGACGTCACCAACTAAGACTTGTAGCATTTCCACGCTCTTGTGTGGTAGCGTGCTGGACTTCGCCGTAGCGGATGGTTGTGATGTTTCAAACGGTGTTATCGAGGATTCCGATTTTGTTAACGTCGATTCAGCTACGCGGTTCATTTCTGTTAGGGATTTCACTGCCGTCGTCTGAAGCTGTTCAACTTTTTCAAATGTAGTTTCAGCGTCGATTGCAGTTACCTCGGAGCTTATCACCGGAACATGAGCCTCGGAACTGACCTGGGCTTGGTCTTCCGTTGGCTTAATGATGGTTTGATCGCCTACTGATTCCAAAACATTGCTAAGTTCAACGTTGACCCCTGCAGCGGATTCTGTTCCAGGCTTAGCTGTCAATAATTCTTGCGTTGTTTCAAATGTCGGAGCGGATTGATCTACTCTGACTTGTTCACTTATTGGCAAGTGCTGTGACGTCAATATCGACCTAGGCTGAATATTTTGACCAACCGGTGTTTCAGTCTCCAATACAGTTTCGGATTCTGCTGGAGTTGCCGTTGAAACGTTACAAGCTTCCACTTCGTCATACTTGACACCCGCTGCGACTTCTTTTCCAGGCTGTAAATTGGCATTGAGTTCATTCTCAACGGGCATGACTAGCGTAGTCTCCAGATGTTTGTTTGTCGTATAACTTGCTCCAGCGTTCCGTTCATCTATCTTCAATTTATAGTCATCTGGTTTGAGAGTATCGAGAGCTACATCGGACACATTATCCATTGGTGTGAGCGTATCAACGTTGACGTTGGCTGAAGCCGAAATGGAAGTCAGGCCGGTGTAAACACCTTCGCTCTCATTGGCCACTGTTAGCGTTGTGTCCGTTGCACGGTGATTCGTTGTGTCGACAGATGCATTCACACCACTCACAGATTCGGGAATGAACGAACTTTCGCTCATGTTTGCTGTGACAATGGAGGTGGACATGGGGGTTTTGAGAGTGAATGACTGCTCGATCGTGCTTGTCTCGGTAACCGGTCGCTGGTAATCCGACTCGACTTCAAACGGTGTTTCCTGTGTTGAAGATGCGGCCGTGATTTCGTTGTAATCCAATCTAGCTGTGGAAGGTTTGCTATCGAAGGGCTGGAGATCCGTGAAGTTGTCGCTGGTATTCGTCTGTTCCACGTTGATAGGTTTCTGCTCGTTCATACCAACTTCGGCGTTATAACCTGGATGCTTCTGTCCAACTGCCCAATCACCTTCCCGCTCTGTTGCAGTTGTTTCCGAAACGACGGTAGCTTTAGCGGCTTCAACGCCTCGTTCAGCAGATTCCGTTGGTACAAATTGTTCCGAGTCGTACTTTCCAGGTTGTGGAGCTTCGGCTTGAACTTCGGTGACATTTAGCGGGTTCAATGGCGTGACCGCTTCATTTGCATGGAAATCAATAGTGCTTGCCTTGGTCAATTCTTGCTCACTTGTGTGTCCTTCGACCTGAGTGACTTCCACGCTGGTATTGAGCAAGTGACTTGGAACAGCTGTTGCGGTCGGGGTCACAGTTTCAAACGGTGCTTCACTTTCAGAAACGTCCGATTGTTGTTTTGTTGAAGTTTGAGCCGGTTCAGATAGCGTCACCTTTGCATTGTCGGTAGGCACCTTACCCTCAAAGTCTAATGTTGACCCAACCGCATTAGTATCTTGCACTGAAATTGGGAGCTTTGCCTTCTCGAATGACTTAGACGCGGTTTGAGCTGATTCCTTCTTGTCCTTAACAATTCCTTCCAATTCGTTTGAACTAACTTCCGAAACTTCAACTGATGTGACCTCGTCCAATTTAATCTTTGCTTGAGTAGTAGCCTGAATATCTGAAGGAACCAGACCTTCTTTGAAGTTATCGATTGTTTCTTCAACAGAAACGGCGGTGGAGGGAGTACCGGAGGTCACGTTGGCATGGACATCCCGACCTGACCCTGTGTCGAAGAGTGACGGGGTGAGCGTTTGACCCGCTTCGGTGCCTACTTGGTGGGAGGAAAGGGCCCGTGTGGTTTGTCTGGGCTCTGTCGCCGGAGCTTCTGTGAAATGTGAATTGTTTATGTGAACATTGTACCTGGGTATTTGTGTCATGTGACCTCTGGCTCGTTCTCTGTTCTGTAATTCCTGCGTGTGCGTGTATCCTGCATGTGTATAGGTGTGGGATGTCTCGAATACTCACACAGGAAATCGACATTTAGACAAGAACGGATACCACGAACAGGCACGAGAGACAGAGAAGAGGACAGGCGGCGGAGCCATGACAAGGCCACGAATGACGAACAAAAATATCGAATAGACAAAACACATGTAACAAAATGGAGCTGAATTGATGGCAATTCTTATGGTATTGTTGATAGTGTATCGTTGACAATGTTAGGTGTTGGGTACACACCGACCTACATGTAAAAATGTAATTGACACAATTTCGAACTTAATTAGTCGGTTTCAATGTCAACTATTAAATTGACATTAAACGTAAAACGTTGGGTACGGAACAAACAGTTATTCAAATCAGTATTTCTGTGTCATACTCATACATGATCAATTTACCCGAAGGCAATGTGATCATTTGTTAAAGCTGGTGGCAAGGAATCATTTAAACCGAACTGCTTGAAACAGTATTTATCGGATAATATAAAATCTGTTATCAATATGTCTGGCAATACAAATACAATCGGTTTACTATCTGTACTAAAGTGTATCGATAGCAAATGTCTTTAAACGCGACAGGCTACAGATTAATATCGATTATATTTAAATTCTTGAATTGGTCAAGAGCTGATCAAAAAGATTCCGGCAAATATTAGATATGCCTGTAGTACATGACCAAATTGACTAATAGTGAAATTCATACGACAATTTGTTACACGTATTCAATCTGTCGATATATAAGAAATAAAAAAAAGTCACAATGTAACAAACTTACCGCCAAGAGTCTCGATCGTCGCTGGTTCATGGATCTGACCGATTTCCATACTGGACTCCTTACCCCAGGTCACTTTTTTCTTCTCAACCTTTTTCTTTTCCACAACGACTTCTTCTTCTTCTTCTTCTGTGTCCTTCTTGGTCCACCGATCTCGTTTCTTCTTCTTCACGATTTTCTCCGCAGGCTTTTCTTCAGGAATTTCCGGTTTGTACTCAATCGCTTCTTCGACTATTTCTTCAATTTCCACTTTGTGCTCGGGTTCTGGTTCCGGTTCTTTCTTTGTGATTTTTACTTCGATTTTCTTCTCAACCACTACTTCCTCTTCTTCTTCAGCTGCTTTCTTGGCCCAACGATCTACACGTTTCTTTTTTTCAACTTTCTTTGCAGGCTCGGCAGGTTTTTCTTCAGGTACGTCAGGTTTATATTCGATTTCTTCTTCGACAATTTCCTGAATTTCTTCCTCAATTATTTCTTCAATTTCTACGGTTTGAACGGGTTCAGGCTCAGGTTTATTTTCTTCTGGTTTTGGTTTAGGGATTTTCTTGGTAGACATTTTCCGTCCCTGAACGTTGAATACGACTAATTCGCCTTCCTGAACGGCCGTTTGTACGAACACCGTTTCGTCAACCGATTGTTCGACTTCGGTAACTTCCGGTTGACCTGGTTTAGGTTTCTTTATTTTCGTTACCAACTTCTCACGTGTTTGAGGATGGAAAATCACCATTTCTGATTCCTGTGTTACGGTTTGTGTGAAAACTTGACCTGATTCAAGCTCTTGTTCAATCGTTACCTTAACATCTTCTGGTTGATCTGATTTCCTGCGTTTAACTATTTTAGTTTTTATTTTAGCTCCCTTCGGGCTAACCGATTCAATTTCAGATTCCTGAACCACTTCTGTGACATGGGTCGGAACTTCCGTAATTTCCACCTCTGGTTTAGGTTTTTTCGTAATTTTCTTAGTTGACATCTTACGTCCCTGAATATTGAATACAACCAATTCACCTTCCTGAACAGCCGTTTGTATGAACACCGTCTCGTCAACCAACTGTTCAACTTCCGTGGTTTCCGGTTGTCCTGGCTTCGGCTTCTTTAGTTTTGTGATCAACTTTTCACGTGTTTGTGGGTGGAAAATTACCATTTCCGATTCCTGAGTTACTGTTTGGGTGTACACTTCACCTGATTCCAGTTCTTGTTCAATGGTAACTTCTTCCGGTTTTCCTGGCTTTTTCTTCTTGATAATCTTAGTTTTAATCTTGGCACCTTTGGGACTCACAGATTCAATTTCGGATTCCTGGACCGCTTCGGTAACATGGACTGGAACTTCAGTCGTAACTTCAGTAATTTCAACCTCTGGCTCTGGTTTAGGCTTTTTAGTAATCTTCCTGGTAGATGTCCGGCGCCCTTGCACGTTAAAGGTCACAAGTTCACCTTCTTGAACCGCGGTTTGGACAAAAACCGTCTCGTCAACTAATTGTTCGACTTCTGTAGTCTCCGGTTGACCTGGTTTCGGTTTCTTTAATTTCGTTACAAGCTTCTCCCGGGTTTGAGGATGGAAAATGATCATTTCCGATTCCTGTGTGACCGTTTGAGTAAATACTTGACCGGATTCAAGCTCTTGTTCAATCGTGACCTCTTCGGGCTTTCCGGGTTTCTTTTTCTTTATAATCTTGGTCTTGAGTTTGGCTCCTTTCGGGCTAACTGATTCAATCTCGGACTCTTGAACGACCTCTTTTACTTCGGTTGGAATTTCAGATGTAATTTCAGTAATCTCAACCTCGGGCTCTGGTTTTGGCTTTTTGGATATTTTTCTGGTAGACATCTTGCGTCCTTGAACATTGAATTCAACCAATTCGCCTTCCTGAATGGCAGTTTGAACAAATACCGTTTCATCAACCAACTGTTCGACTTCAGTTATATCGGGTTGGCCAGGTTTTGGCTTCTTCAATTTGGTTACTAACTTCTCACGTGTTTTTGGGTGGAAAATTACCATTTCGGATTCTTGAGTAACTGTTTGTGTGTAAACTTCACCGGATTCCAGTTCCTGTTCGATTGTAACTTCTTCCGGTTTGCCAGGTTTCTTTTTCTTAATAATCTTCGTCTTCAGTTTAGCACCTTTCGGGCTAACTGATTCAATCTCGGACTCTTGAACGACCTCTGTTACCTGGGTCGGAACTTCAGACGTAATTTCTGTAATTTCAACCTCTGGCTCTGGTTTTGGTTTTTTGGATATTTTTCTGGTAGACATCTTGCGTCCTTGAACATTGAATTCAACCAATTCCCCTTCCTGAATGGCAGTTTGGACAAATACCGTTTCGTCAACCAACTGTTCGACTTCTGTTATATCGGGTTGGCCTGGCTTTGGCTTCTTCAATTTTGTTACCAACTTTTCCCTTGTTTTTGGGTGGAAAATTACCATTTCGGATTCTTGAGTAACAGTTTGTGTGTATACTTCACCTGATTCCAGTTCCTGTTCGATGGTAACTTCTTCTGGCTTTCCTGGCTTCTTTTTCTTGATAATCTTGGTCTTCAGTTTAGCACCTTTAGGGCTAACTGATTCAATCTCGGACTCTTGAACGACCTCTGTTACCTGGGTCGGAACTTCAGACGTAACTTCTGTAATTTCAACCTCTGGCTCTGGTTTTGGTTTTTTGGAAATTTTTCTGGTCGAAGTTCGTCTTCCCTGCATGTTGAAGGTCATAAGTTCACCCTCTTGAACCGCGGTTTGGACAAATACCGTCTCGTCAACCAGTTGTTCAACTTCGGTAGTTTCCGGTTGACCTGGCTTCGGTTTCTTTAATTTCGTCACTAGCTTCTCCCTAGTTTGTGGATGGAAAATAACCATTTCCGATTCTTGTGTGACCGTTTGAGTAAATACTTGACCGGATTCGAGCTCTTGTTCAATCGTGACCTCTTCTGGCTTTCCTGGTTTCTTTTTCTTGATAATCTTGGTCTTGAGTTTAGCTCCTTTTGGGCTAACTGATTCAATTTCGGACTCTTGAACAACTTCTGTCACCTGGGTCGGAACTTCTGTTGATATTTCAGTAATTTCAACCTCAGGTTTGGGTTTTTTGGTAATCTTCCTAGTTGATGTCCGGCGCCCTTGCACGTTGAAAGTCACAAGTTCACCTTCCTGAACAACTGTTGAAATGAAGACGTTTTCATCTACCGATTGCTCAACTTCGGTTGTTTGTGGTTGACCAGGTTTTGGCGTTTTCAATTTAGTTACCAGTTTTTCACGAGTTTGTGGATGGAAAATAACCATTTCTGATTCCTGTGTAACGGTCTGAGTATATATCTCCCCTGATTCCAGTTCCTGTTCAATGGTCACTTCGTCAGGTTTACCCGGCTTCTTTTTCTTGACAATTCGGGTCTTAATCTTGGCGCCTTTCGGGCTGAAGGATTCAATCTCTGATTCCTGAATAGCTTCTGTTACATACACTTCTTCGGGCTTCGTTTCTTCGATAACAGTTTCAGTTTTTTCTTCGACCACCACTTGTTCTTCGTCCGCGTCTTTTTTGCCCCAGCGATCCACGCGTTTCTTCTTCACTTTCTTTTCTGGAATAACTTCCGGTTCGGGTTCTGGTTTGATTTTGACTGGTTCTTCGATGATTTCTTCGATTTCTACAGTGGGCTTTATTTCTTCTTCCGGTCCATCCTTTTTCCTAACGATTTTCTTTTTCTTCTTTTCAACCAATTCTGAAATTCACGCAACAAAACATATTTAATCCTAAACATAACAGCGTGCGCAATAGTCAACTACTACCATATCAAGAACCTATTTTCAGCCTACTAAATAATTCTCCACATAATTCAAGGCTATGTTGTATTTAAATATTATAGATTACCTCGCACCCGAACCATACAAGTGGTTTCTTCTTCACCATTTTCATGAACGAGTGTGCAAGTGTATTTCCCGGCTTCAGTGAGTTTGATTTTCTTGATGGTCAGTGTGCTGCGAGTGGTTTCGGTAATAATGCGCTCTGTTATAGTCTCATCGTTGTAGGTCCAGCGAACCTCTGCATTTCGAGTAAATTCAATAATGAATTATTTCATATAACCATATAATTTTTTAGCCCTTGTCCAAGACGTATTATTGTACCGAAAGGAAATACCTATTATAGTAAAATTAATTAAGTAGATAATTCAATACCTTTGACTTTCCCTCTGAATCTTACATCCAGTGTGACGTTTGTTTGCTCGTCAACCTCCAGGTCAGTCAGTGATTGAGTGAAGCGTGGAACAACTGAAATATAAATTATATTAATTCGTGAAATAGCCTAATCATATACGCATCATTTTGTTTAATATCTTTAAATTGAATATGCTGGTACTTACTTTCCTTCTTGACAGGTTTTGGTGCCGGTTCTTGTGGCACTGTAAAAATATACAAGATTTGTTTAATCCAAACTGAGAATAACGAAACAATAACCAACATAGCGCAACATTGAACAGAAATGGGAAATTAGACAAATAACAAACATAAAAAAGAACATAAAACTGAAAAAGAAAATTGTTATAATCAGTTCGTCCCCCATAATTATTTGAATTGAGTTTAATTTGTCCTTAACTTTAAAATGTAATTCTGTAGCTTACCTTCTCCAACTTCATCCTCACTCAATACATCCTCAACGGACCCACTCACGACACCAATTTCCGAGTCGGGTTCATATACGTATGAGTCCACGGTCATGGCGCACTCAGTCGCATCCTCTCCAGCTCGATTCTTAGCCACGGCAGTGTAAATGCCCTCATTTTCAGGAAATACTTCTAAGATCTCTAATTGACATACACCGTCCTTTGACTGGCTCATTGTCACATCTCGGGATGGACTGATACGCTGACCGTTGTGGAACCAGTTCACCAGAGGTGTTGGGGTACCGATTACCTGAAACGTAATTGCGGCATGTTAATATTGTCATACCTACATCAAAATCTAGCCATATCGGTTATGTATCTCTTGTAAAGCAGTCATTTACGTATATATCGTGCTAATTTTCTCAATATAAATTCAATTTTACAACTTGTATCTGGTTGATACGTAATTAAAATTATTGAGAGTGCCGAATTCAAATCTTCAGAAAGTTTCCATTTTACTATATTTCAATTGATTAAATGTGCATAGATCAGCTAAAATACTTAGTTGTGCATTGTGTGGAAACCGCTTTGTTGCATATGTTCAAAAGCCAGCATTGTTAATTCTGAGCAATTCTTTATCTGGTATTCTAACCAAGCAGCTTATCCTTTCCCGGTAATCATTTACCTTAGCTCTTAATGTAGCAGATTCCCCATCCATAACCGTGGCATTTTGCAGAGGTTCAATGAAAAACGGTTTCACGCTTTCCAGCACGACTTCATCGTTCACTCTAACCTCCGCACTGCAGGTAACGCTACCCAGGGCGTTTTCAGCCCGAACCGTGTAAAGTCCAGCATGAGTATGCGTCACAGTGGAAATCAATAAAGTTGAAACATTGTTGACGCTCGTAATTCCGAATTCAATGGGTAAATTGTCGCAGTACCAAATAAATGAGCACTGTGGGTTAGACTCCACTTCCACTTCCAGGATACAAACCTCGCCAACTTGAACTACTTGTTGAACTAGCGGTCGAATAAATTTCGGACCTTTATGTTCTGTTGAAATTTGTTCCGGTTCGATAATCCGTACCGATGCAGATGTACGTGCTTCACCGTAGTCATTGACGACTCGTACTTCGTATTTGCCTTGTTTCGGTGAGTCCATGGTCAATTGGGTCACTTGTTCGTCTTCCTGAATAACAACACCTTCTTTGGGTAGGATAGGCTTTCCATTGTGGAACCAGTGCGGCACAGCCTTGGATCCCGTGAATTCTACGATCAGGGTTAGAGGTTCATCTTTTGGGGCCAAAACAGATTCGAGTGGCAGCGTTATAATTGGTGCAGAACCTTGAATATGGACGTTCGCCGTTGTTTTGGCACTTCCAGCTACATTCTTAGCCAGGCAGGAATATTGAGCTTCGTCGAACGGTGTCACACGATGAATCACTAAATCTTGCACTTGACCTGACCTTGCGATGGAGACCAGCTCGGATTCTGAGATTGGCAGTTCGTTCTTCAACCATTGAATTTCAGGTGCAGGGTTACCAATAACTTCACATTCTAGCGTTACCACGTCGTCCAGTTCACAGACGACTGGTTTGAGCGGTACAATGAACTTGGGTGGGACCAATTTAACGAAACCTTGCTTCTCGTTTAATTCCAGTGGTGAAAATGGTTTCGGTGGAATTTCCAAAGCGGCACCTTCTTTCTGTTCGATTTTGAACTCAGTTACGTATTCAACTGTTTCCGTGGTTACTTCTTTAGGAATTGGTTTTAGTTTGAGCGATGATTTCCGCCTACTTGTGTCAGGTAACTTAATTTCCTTGGGTTCAACAGGCTTTGGTTTCAGGGTCACTTGCTCAGGAACTGGTTGCTGAATGCGTACTTTCTTAACTCTCTTCTTTTTGTCGTCATCAAACTCTGGTTTTTCTAATTCAACTGAACCTTCACCAACATCACTCGGTTTATGCTTAATTGGTTTTTCCTCTGGTTCAGGAACTGCTTCTTTTTCAGACACAGGTTTAGGAATTGGTTTAAGCTTCACTTGCTCCGGTGTTTCTTCTGCTTGTGGTATCTTGCCCTTACCCATTTTTAATTTAGTTGGTTCTTCTGGTGTCACTTCTTGTTTAAGTGGCCTGGGTTTGAATTTAAAAGGTTCTGAACCTTGAACAGCAGTTGTTTCAAAAGTTTCAGTTTCAGATGTTCCTGCTTCAGAGCGACTCGATTTCCTTGACCAATCTGGTTTTTCAACAACTTCTAGTTCCGGAGAAGATTCACTTTCAATTTCTTTCAATTCAACTTTCTCAAATGGTTTCATTTTAGGGATTTTCTTCTTTTTCTTGGCCAACACTGGCTCGGGTTCGAGTTCCAACGGAATATACCAAATGAGCTCATCTCCTTCCTGCATTGCTTTCTGTATATAACCTTCTCTTTTCTTCAATTCAACTTTTTCCACTGGAGCTTCTTCAATAGGTTTTGCACTGATAACTGATTGCTTCAGTTTAACTTGTTCAACAACTGGTTCAGCCTTCAAAACGACTTTTTCAATAGTTTGCTTCAAATGCGGTGTTGGTACAGCTTCTGGGACTTTTTCTGGTTTGGGTTTTTGTTTCGTTTTCTTTTCCTTGGTTTCACCGGTTGGAAGAATACTGGGTTCTGGGATAACAAATGGTGTGTCGTCCACTTCTTCAAGTTCTGCCTTGGCTTTAGGACGCTTCTTCTTTTTGTCAACCTGCTCAGCTTCAGCTATTTGTTTATCTGGTTCAGTGACATCTTCAATTGGCTCCACGACGTGAACGTCGGATTCTTGTTCAATTTCCACGATTTCTACAACTGGTTCATCTGACCCTTCCTTGGTCTTACGGACCTTCTTAACTTTCTTTACCTTCGTTATGGTGGATTTCGTGGAAATGTCCGTGTCGTCGGCAGGTTTGTCCTTTTCTTCATCGACACCCAATTGTGGGACTTGGAATTCCATACCTCCCTCTTGTGCTGCTTCTGCTTTGTCCTTTGGACGTTTTTCAAAGCTGGAGTCAGTCACAAGCTCAGAAAGTTCTTTATTTTTTGGCTTAACTTCTGTTTCTTCAATTGGTTGCACGATTTCGGTTGTTTCTTTTTCTGGTTCCTTGGCGGGTCCCCATCTTGATTTACGTTTTGCAGGTAATTTTTCGGGTTTTTCTAATTCAACGTCTCCTTCAGTGGTTTCGCTTGGTTTGTGTTTCAATGAATCTTTGGTATCCTTTGTAGGTTCCTCAACTCCACTCGGTTTCTTGATCGGCTTCAATTTGACTTTTTCTGGCTCCTCTGGTCCTTCTGGTAATTTACCTTTACCCATTTTCAATTTAGTTGGTTCACCTTCTTCAGGCTTCTCAGGCTTCGTCTTTGTTTTCATGCCGTATTTGAGTGACCCTTGCTCTGAGTCCGTGTCACTCATTTTCCTCGAAGCAAGTGAGCTTGACCTCGACCTTTCCGTATGACTCCATTCCGGTTTCTCGTATTTCTCGAGTTCTACCGGTTCGGAGATAATTTCACGTAAAACCAACGGTTCAAAAGGTTTCATTCTAACAATTTTCTTAGGTTTCTTTTGAACCACAACTTCGGGTTCTAATGGGGTCGGGACGAATGTGGTCAGTTCTCCTTCCTGCACAGCCTTGTGAAATAATACTGACGGTCTCCTCAATTCCACTTTTTCTGGTTTTTCAACATAGATAACGGGTCTTTGAACTACTTCAGCATGTTTCAATTCAATTTTGAACACTTGTGGTGCCAGTTCTTCTTTAATTATGGATTTTGCATGTTTTAATTTAGGAAGAGATTGTGCTTCTTGCTTCTTGAGTGATTTTTGTTTGGTCAGTTTAGCTTTCTTTTCACCAGTTGGAAGGATGGAGGGTTCTGGGATGTCGAAGGGTGCGTATTCCACTTCGTCTTTAAGCGTCACTGATTTCTTTACCTTAGGTTTCTTCGTTGCCGGCACTTCTTGTCCAGCAGACGCTTCGGATTTCTCAGGTTCGTTAGCCTCTTCTGGGATTTCCACTTCGTGCGTCATTGTTTCCGATTCTTGTTCCACCGTTTCAGGGCCGATTGGTTCTTGAATACCTTCTTTGTCACGTTTCAGCTTTCGTACCTTCTTAACCTTGGTCTTAGTGACCATTCCAAGGTCGGAATCAGGTGTAGGTTTATCAGTATCTTCCTCTGCTACAGAAGATGGGATTTTGAATTCGACATCGCCTTCAGAAATCGCTTCTGCTTTGTCCTTCGGTCGTTCTTCCATTGCTTCTTCTGATACAGCTTCGCCAACTTCCTTAGATTTCGGTTTAGTTTCTACAACATCGCTTGGCTGAATTGCTTCGGATTCCGTGGTATCTGCCTCTGGTGCAGGGCCCCATCTTGATTTCTTCTTGGTTGGTAATTTTTTCGGTTTTTCTAATTCCACGTCGCCTTCGGAAACATCACTTGGTTTATGAACCAGAGAATCGGTACCAGGTTTGGTCGTGTCTTCTAATTTACCTGGTTTTGAAATAGGTTTAAGATTTACTTGTTCCGGCTCTGGTGGACCTTCGGGCATTTTACCTTTACCAATTTTCAATTTACGTTCCGAATCCTCAACGACTTTTTCTGGTTTAATTTTAGTTTTTGTTCCGATAGGCTTGCCTTCTTGTACGGAATCTGTTTCGGTTGGTTTGGGTTCGGCCACGGAGCTGGATCTGGACCGGTCAGTCTGTTCCCATTCTGGTTTTTGGTACTCTTCTAATTCCACGGGTTCAGATTCAATTTCCTTCTGTTCCACTTTTTTAAACGGTTTCATTTTGATAGACTTCTTTGGGCGTTTCTTGACCACAACTTCGGGTTCAAGCGGGGTCGGAACAAACGTCATGAGATCTCCTTCTTGCACCGCTTTGTGGAAATAAACCTCTGGTTTCTTTAGCGTCACTTGCTCTGGTTCTTCGTATACCACCGGCTTCTTCACCACTTCTGCGTGCTTCAGTTCTACCTTGACCACTTCCGGTGTGGATTTGGTTTGAAGTATCGCTTCGGCTGGTTTCAACTTTGGTTGTGCTTGTGCCTCTTCCTTTTTCTTAATTGATTTCTGTTTCTTCACTTTCTCTTTGGTTTCTCCAGTGGGCAAAATGGTGGGTTCAGGAATCACAAATGGCGTGTCGTCTTCTTCTTGAGGTAATTCCTTAGGTTTGCGAACTTTACGAATGCGTTTTGTTTTCACATCTTCTGGTACTTCAGCTTTCGTCACTGTACGCCGCCCGTCTGGGCTGTATTCCACAAGTTCACCTGGTGACACTGCAGTTGAAACAAAGCTCTGTTCGTCCACTGTCTGCTCGATTTCTAATTTGTCTGTTTCTTGGCCTTTCTTTGGTTTCAATACCTTTGTTCGAATTTTACGTCCTTCCGGAGTAAAAAAGATTAGGTCGTGCTGCGGTGAAATTGTTTCCGTGACTGTGACACCGTCGATAGATTGTTCAGCGATTAATTCTCCATCTTTAGATTTCTTGAATTTCGTGATCACTTTCTTACCCTTCGGTGTGAAAGTAACAAGAACTGATTCTTGTATGGCTACTGTAGTAAAAGTTTCTGGTTCAGTTTCATCTTCCGGAACTGAGATAGGTTTGGTGACTTTGGGCTTTCGTTTCTTGACCACAGTACGCTGTCCATCAGGAGAAATTGTGACATGCTCACCGAGATCCAGTGAGGCATCGACGTACGGTGTTTCGTTTACAAGTATTTCCAGGTCCACGATATCCTCACTTTGACCATATTTCGGTTTCAATACTCTGGTGCGAATCTTACGACCTTTTGGAGTGAAATTGATTACATCTTTTACAGGTGAGATTACTTGACTGTACGTGTCTCCATCGTTAATGGTTTGTTCCATGTCATATGAACCGTCGGAATTTTTACGTAGGATTTTTGTATCCAACTTTGATTTATCTGGTAAATACGCAGTCAGTTGGGAATCTTGGGAAGGTACATCTTCGATAACGGGCTCTTGAAGTATTGGTGCAACCGGTTTCTTAGGTTTCTTGGTTACTGTCTTGCGTCCTTGGACATTAAATTGAACCAGTTCACCTTCCTGTACTGCAGTTGAAACGAAGACGTTTTCATCTACAGACTGTTCAACTTCGGTAACTTCTGGCTTCCCTGGCTTCGGCTTTTTCAATTTTGTTACCAGTTTTTCACGCGTCGTTGGATGATATATAACCATTTCGGATTCCTGTGTGACGGTTTGAGTAAAAACTTGACCGGATTCCAGTTCCTGTTCGATGGTAACTTCGTCAGGCTTGCCTGGCTTCTTCTTCTTTATAATCTTGGTCTTAATCTTTGCACCTTTTGGACTGACAGATTCAATTTCAGATTCCTGTACAACCTCTGTAACTTGAGTCGGAGTTTCAGTGGTAATCTCGGTAATATCAACCTCTGGTTTCAGCTTTTTTGTAATCTTCTTGGTCGACAATTTGCGTCCCTGAACATTGAACACAATCAGTTCACCTTCCTGAACCGCAGTGGACACAAAGATATTTTCATCCACCGATTGTTCAACTTCGGTAACTTCAGGTTGACCTGGTTTCGGCTTCTTCAATTTGGTTACCAATTTCTCACGAGTCTGTGGGTGGAAAATGACCATTTCTGATTCTTGGGTCAAGGTCTGGGTATAGACTTCGCCAGATTCCAGTTGTTGTTCGATGGTAACTTCTTCAGGTTTTCCGGGTTTCTTCTTCTTTACAATCCTTGTCTTAATCTTGGCACCTTTCGGACTCACTGATTCAATTTCTGACTCCTGAACTACTTCTGTCACCTGGGCTGGAACTTCTGGAGAAACATCCGAGACTTGCTCTTCCGGTTTAGGTTTGGCAATTTTCCTGGTGGCAGTTTTTCGTCCCTGGACATTGAAAGATACTAATTCGCCTTCCTGAACTGCCGTCTGAACAAATACTGTCTCATCAACCGACTGTTCAACCTCGGTCACTTCTGGCTGACCGGGTTTCGGCTTCTTCAATTTTGTGACCAATTTTTCCCGAGTTTGTGGGTGAAAGATGACCATTTCAGATTCCTGGTCCACAGTTTGTGTGTAAACTTGACCTGATTCTAACTCCTGTTCGATGGTCACTTCCTCGGGTTTACCGGTCTTCTTACGTCTAATGATTTTTGTCTTGATCTTTGCACCTTTCGGGCTGACTGATTCGATTTCAGATTCCTGGACAGTTTCCGTAGCTTGCGCCTGAACTTCGGGGGTGATGTCCGTAATTTCAACATCTGGCTTAGGTTTTTTGATAATTTTCTTGGTTGACATCTTCCGTCCTTGAACGTTAAATACAACCAATTCGCCTGCCTGGACAGCCGTTTGCACAAAAACGTTCTCATCTACTGATTGTTCAACTTCTGTTACTTCCGGTTGACCAGGTTTTGATTTTTTTAGTTTTGTCACCAGTTTCTCTCTCGTTTGAGGATGGAAAATGACCATTTCCCATTCCTGGGTCGCGGTCTGGGTGAAAACCTGACCAGATTCCAGCTCCTGTTCAATAGTAACTTCTTCTGGTTTACCCGGTTTCTTTTTCTTGACAATTCGGGTCTTTATCTTTGCACCTTTCGGACTGATTGATTCAATTTCTGACTCTTGAACAACCTCTGTTACCTGGATTGGAGCTTTCGGGGATGTTTCTGTAATTTCAATACCTTGTTTAGATTTTTTTGATATTTTCTTTGTTGACATTTTACGTCCCTGAATATTGAACACAACCAATTCGCCTTCCTGAACCGCCGTTTGAACAAAAACTTTTTCGTCAACCGATTGTTCAACTTCAGTAATTTCAGACTGGCCTGGTTTCTGCTTTTTCAATTTGGTGACCAATTTCTCCCTAGTTTGTGGATGGAAAATGATCATTTCTGATTCTTGGTCGACAGTTTGTGTGAATATTTGACCCGATTCCAGTTCTTGTTCAACGGTCACTTCCTCCGGTTTCCCAGGTTTCTTTTTCTTTACAATCCTAGTTTTTATTTTTGCACCTTTCGGACTCACGGATTCAATTTCAGATTCTTGGATCGTCTCAGTTAATTGCGCTGGTACTTCAGGGGTCAAATCCGGAATTTGTACATCTGCCTTAGGCTTTTTGGTGATTTTCTTGGTAGACATCTTCCGTCCTTGAATGTTGAATACCACTAATTCTCCTTCCTGAACGGCCGTTTGAACAAATACCTTCTCGTCAACAGATTGTTCAACATCGGTAACTTCTGGTTGTCCCGGTTTTGGCTTTTTCAATTTCGTTATAAGTTTCTCGCGAGTTTGAGGATGGAAAATTACCATTTCGGATTCCTGGTCCACGGTCTGTGTGTAAACTTGACCTGATTCTAACTCCTGCTCAATGGTCACTTCCTCAGGTTTCCCTGGCTTCTTTTTCTTTACAATTCGGGTCTTGATCTTTGCACCTTTGGGACTCACAGACTCGATTTCAGATTCCTGTATCGTTTCTGTTACCTGAGCAGGGACTTCAGTTGTAATTTCAGTAATTTCTACATCTGGTTTTGGCTGTTTCGGGATCTTCCTGGTTGAAGTCTTGCGTCCCTGAATATTGAAGGACACAAGTTCGCCTTCTTGCACAACAGTTGATACGAATACATTTTCGTCCACGCACTGTTCAACTTCGGTAACCTCTGGTTGTCCAGGTTTTGGCTTCTTCAATTTTGTTACCAATTTTTCTCGAGTTTGAGGATGGAAAATGACCATTTCTGATTCCTCCGTCACGGTCTGGGTGAATACTTGACCAGACTCCAGTTCTTGTTCAATAGTAACTAAATCTTCCTTATCTTTTCGTTTTCGCTTGACAATCCTGGTTTTAATTTTCGCACCTTTCGGACTTACTGATTCAATTTTTGACTCTTGAATGACCTCAGAAACTACCGTTGGAGCCTCGGACTCTGATTCCAATTCCACAATTTCTACTCCAGTCTCTTCTTCACCCTCGTTCGGTTTCTGGCCTTTACGCACTTTCTTGACCTTTGTCGTTGAAGTGATTGAAAGCTCAGTATCATCGTCAGTCTTATGAATAACTTCCTCGTCGCTGTGTTGAGGAATTTGAAATTCAATATCTGACTTTGAAGTGGTATCAGCTCTATCCTTCGGTCGCTTTTCGAGTCCGGAATCTATCACTAATTCAGAACTCTCTTTTGTCTTAGGAAGAAGCTCTGATTCAGTCACTGGTTGAACAGCTTCAGTGACTTCTCTATCAGCGTCCTTGGCTGGTCCCCAGCGGGATCTCTTTTTGGGTGCAAGTTTCGCTGGTTTATCAAGTTCAACGCCACCTTCTCCGACAGGTTTAGATGTGAATTTAAGCTGATCCTCCGATTCGGCTTCTTCCGTTTTGCTCGACGTTGGCTTCGGAATAGGTTTCAGTGTAACTTTCTCAGGTTCCTTGGGCCCAGGAGGCAGTTTACCTTTACCAAGCGTCAGCTTGGTAGGTTCTGCTTCCTCACCCGGTCCTGATTTTGGTCTTGGACGCATCGGAGTATCTCTTCCCTCTGATTCAGATTCAGATGTTTTGCTATCTCGTGACATTCTGCGTAATTGTCTCTCTCGATCAGAATGACTCCATTCAGGCTTTTCGTATCTCTCCAATTCAACTGGTTCCGATTCAACAATTTCTTTGAGAACCAACGGTTCGAAACTGACGAACTTTGGATATTGTCTCTTTGGCTTCACAGGTGCTGGTTCGGGTTCGCGCGGCACAGCTGTGAATGTGATTAGTTCTCCTTCTTGAACTGCTTTGTGAACAAATGCATTGTATTTCTTGAGTTGTACGGGTTCAATTGTGACTTCTCGAATCGAGCGCTGAACGACTTGTGTTGGCTTCAGAGAAAATGTATGTACTTCAACTTCGGATTTTGTGTAGTGTTCCTTGATTTCAGTGTGTTTTAGTTCTGGAAGTAGAAGAGTAGGTTCTCCCTCATATTTAAAGGGTTTCTGTTTTGTTTTCTTTGCTCTGCGCTCGCCTGAAGGCAAAATGCTCGGCTCTGGAATGGTCAACGGTTGATAGTCTGTTATGTCCAGGGATTGTTCGGGTTTCCGTGTTTTCTTCCGAGTTGGTTTTGCAAGCTCTAATGGTGTTACAGTGCATTCACAGGTCTGTCCGTCTACAGACTGTACTACAGAAATTGTTTCGTGGAAGAATTGAATTTCGGTCTTTAGTTCTTCTCCGTCCGGTGTTAAAAATGTGACCTCTCCAGGTTTGTCCAGAATAGTTTTGAAGGACTGGTCATCCGCAATGAGTTCAACGTCAATCTTATTTCCAACTTTCTTAACCTTAGTCACAACACGATGACCTTTAGGAGTGACTGAAATAACTTCAACTGCTTGATCTGCAACATCTTCAAATACTTGAGTTTTGGATACCACTCTTTGACCCTCTGGTGTGTATTCCACAGTTTCTCCGCTTGAAACAGGAGTGGAAACAAACCTTTGGTCATCAATGGTCTGTTCAATTTCTAAGGTGTTAGGTTGTTGACCTCTCTTAGGCTTTCGTACTTTCGTTCGGACCTTATGACCTTCTGGAGTGAAGAATATGAGGTCATGCTGTGGAGAAATCGCCTCAGTCACAGTCACGCCATCGACTATTTGTTCCGCAATCAGTCTACCGTCTTTAGTTTTTTTGATCTTGGTCGTGACTTTCTTACCCTGTGGTGTAAATGCAACTAAAACGGACTCTTGAGTGGCATCAGCAGTGAATTCTGATTCTGGCTTCTCCGCCTCGGGAGCAGGTTTTTGAACTTTCGGTTTTCGTTTCAAAACAACGGTTCTCTGCCCATCGGGAGCAATCGTGACATGTTCACCGAGATCCAATGAAGCGTCAACGTAAGGTACTTCATTCACAAGAACTTCCAAATTCACAATATCTTCACTTTGGCCGTACTTGGGTTTCAATACCCTGGTGCGGATCTTGCGACCCTTAGGGGTAAAATTGATAACGTCTTTTGCGGGAGAAATAACTTGTTTGTACTTCTCTCCATCGTTAATTGTTTGCTCCATATCAAATGAACCGTCGGAATTTCGACGAAGAATTTTGGTGTTCAGCTTTGATTTGTCCGGCAAATATGCAGTAAGTTGTGAGTCTTGTGAAGAAACTTCCGTAATCTCAGGTTCCAACGGCTCTGCCGTTAATTTCTTTGGCTTTCTTGTAACTGTTTTCTGTCCTTGAACATTGTAGGTTACCAAATCGCCTTCCTGCACCGCCGTTTCGACAAATACATTCTCATCGACAGACTGTTTAACTTCAGTTATTCCAGGTTGACCGGGCTTTGATTTCTTGACTTTGGTCACGAGTTTTTCTCGCGTTTGAAGATGGAAGATGACCATTTCTGAATCCTGAGTAACAGTTTGAGTAAATACTTGTCCCGATTCCAGTTCTTGATTAATAGTGACTTCCTCGGGCATGCCAGGTTTCTTCCGTTTCACGATCTTGGTCTTGATCTTAGCACCTTTTGGACTGACTGACTCAATCTCCGACTCTTGAACCACATCAGATACCACGGCTGGAGCTTCAGGGGTCACATCCGTAATTTCTACTTGCGGTTTGGGCTTGGTAATCTTTCTGGTGGAGGTCCTGCGGCCTTGAACGTTGAAGGTTACAAGTTCTCCTTCCTGAACCGCCGTTTCGACAAAGACCTTTTCATCTACCGATTGTTCAACTTCTGTTACTTCTGGTTGACCAGGCTTGGGTTTCTTTAGCTTGGTCACAAGCTTCTCCCGGGTTTGTGGATGGAAAATGACCATTTCCGAGCTTTGGGTCACAGTTTGGGTATAGACTTCGCCAGACTCCAGCTGTTGCTCAATGGTGACCTCGTCTGGTTTACCGGGCTTCTTACGCTTCACGATCTTGGTCTTAATCTTGGCACCTTTCGGACTGATTGATTCAATCTCTGATTCTTGGACCGCTTCTGATACGACTGCTGGAACTTGAGGAGTCACATCAGTAATTTGAACGTCGGGCTTGGAAATCTTCCTGGTTGAGGTTCTACGACCCTGCGGGTTAAAGGTCACGAGTTCTCCTTCCTGAACCGCTGTTTCGATGAATACTTGTTCGCCTACAGATTGTTCAACTTCGGTCACTTCCGGTTGACCGGGCTTGGGTTTCTTCAGTTTGGTAACAAGCTTCTCCCGGGTTTGAGGATGGAAAATGACCATTTCTGAGCTTTGAGTCACGGTCTGGGTATAGACTTCGCCAGACTCTAGTTGTTGCTCAATGGTGACCTCGTCTGGTTTACCGGACTTTTTACGTTTCACAATCTTGGTCTTGATCTTAGCACCTTTTGGACTGACTGACTCAATCTCCGACTCTTGAACCACATCAGATACCACGGC
>JAQFYT010000043.1:0-44987 GCA_034694925.1 Ceratophysella denticulata
AGAGAGTTTACGGTATAGGTAATTGAAGATGGAAATTTTAAGGATTTGAAATTAGTGTGAGTATCAAGTCATAAACTACAGGCGTAACTTCTGGCGCAAAAAAGTTATTAATTTGAAATCATCCAATTAAAAATAGAGTTTCAGCCCAGTCTTCACACCCGCCTTGCTTAAAAATTACAATAAGCCTTAGTTTGAAATTTTAGCGCAAACTCTCTAATGCCGATATCCAGGTTTGAAATTCCCGCCCTGTAGAATTTCTGAATAATTTACAGGGTCCGGGACCTTTCAAAATTTCAAAACTAAAGCATACTGCATACTGTATGGGTACTCTCAGTTCTGGCTACACATTATATTAAGGGTCGCGGGCTCCTTTTAAATTCAACGGTCAAATAAGATTTTTAAAAATTAGCCATATAGTAAAAAAAAGTGAATTCACACGAAATAACTGCCGTAGAATTGACCCAACTGTGCTATGCTCCGGCTACATTTGATATGACTACTCTAAGAATAAAAATGAGTGAAGAAAAAAGTCGGTTTTCTCTCGAGGTATTATTTTATGCATATTAAAGTTTACTTTGAGCAAATACTCAGACAGACAGATTTTTGCTTTATTTTATTTTCTCCATTAAAGAACCGCCGATATAGCATTCCGGAACATGCTAGTAGATAGAAGCTTTCTATGTTAACGATATTTCTGAATTTTTTTTTTGTTTCTACATAAACGCTGCAGCATTTACCGCTGAAAGAATTTTTGCGGTGGTTCAACGTTAAACCATGATTTATAGAGATGCCAATAACGTGCCTACGAACGCCTAAATTTTCGCAAGATTTAGCTGAATATGTTAAATATTTCAAACGCACTTCAACATAATACCTACATCACCTTCTATAATCCCATATAACTTCCTATAACGCTCATTCTCATCTACTCATTATCAACAGAGAAAATAAGTTTTTTCTACCCATCATCATCTCGAACAAAAAAACTGCTTTAAAAAGACTTTATCAAACACTTTCCATTCCAGGCGGATTGTAAATATTAATTTGAATTCATCTCCAGTCTCCGAGTCTTATTTGAATGAGAGGGAGAGTGAGATGGATTTCTCCATATTCTTCCAACCCAAAAAATCTTCTTTTGTCTAGAAAGCTTACATAAATCATAACATTGTCTCAGGATTCTTCATTCAGACAGCCCTTCTTCTATTCTCTCGACTTGTCTCCTTCTATTATTACCAGCTTAGCTTCATCTACAAGGGGATAAGTTGGAAAGTCTTCGAGATTGATTACCTCATGGAGAAATAAAAAATTTCATCCTTTTTTTACGCAGTTGGACGCTTCTGGAATCTCACCAAAATAAGGATTTTGAGCCTGGAACTGGGCAGCGGAACCGTGGCACGCACGTCAAGGGACACGGTCATTTCGTACACGTAAATTTCAGCAGTTTTGCACAGAAAATGTGACCGATGGACAAAGAATGCGCGTGGCCAAAGAATCAGAAGATGTTATAAAAAATCATTAAATTTTCAGTATTTTCAACTCAAAGTTAGTGAATTTAAATTCGAATTTAGGCCTTCATTTCAGTGTCAACCAGAGATTCAGCTAAAACTAACTCTCGCATAATAATAAGTATTTTACTCAACAGCCTATACTTAAACCCAACTGAACATCATATTGGTGCTCTGAAAAGAAGCACATAGAAGCAGATAATATTCTAAAAAATCATCAAAGTCATGGAATATCTCAAAAGCATATTTAATCCCATTTGAAAGTTATACTTGTGCTTCCAATTAGAGACACATAGACCTTTCAGAAGTCCCATAATTCCAAACTACGGTCAATGTCATGGTGCCAGTTAACCTTCTAGTCCAATTTTTTTTTACAGTATTGTAGCACATTCAAGCGCTATATTTATTTTTCTTTTCTAGTCCAAAGTTGCCGTAAGGAATGTTTTCTGAATGCTTTAACATATTAGTGTCATGAAATTAAGATATTCATGATGGACAGTAGTTAAATGCTGAAAGTAGACCAGGTTTAAAGAAAAACCGAGAAATCGGTTCCTTCTGTCCAGGAACCAAAAACCCAGCGAGTGTATGGACTTAGCTTATACTAAAATAATCCGCATACTGGGCCTCAAGTCAGAACATGAAATTTGAGAAGGCCGAAAGCCTATAGTCCATTTTGGTATTTATTTTTAGAATCTGGAGTGAAATTTTTTGAGCATAGTAAGCGGAATACAAGTATGTAGCATTAAAGAGATGCTATCTGCCAAGTAGTTCTCTTCATAAGAATTAAAGTGATGACATTACATATTTTATTATCATTGACGAAAAGCTTCAGTGTCTAAAGGAAGCCTAAAGATGAAATTCAATTTGGTGAACGACTCCAATGAGCCATAATGCAAAAATTCATTTTTTATCATATTTTTTATTTCATCCCAAGGATACAGTATACACTGTAGATAGTAGAACTGCTGATGCTGATGCAGCTTAATTTAATACAAGGAAGAACAAGGGGCCTCCTTGGCCCAAATCCTTGGGTCAATACCTAATGGGTTTTTAATATAGTAATGTAAATTTCAATTTATAGTCTGGAATTCCAGGCGTTTTTTAATATACAAATTTATTACTTACTAGATAGCTCGGAAGGAAGTAGTAAATGACTTTGAGTTCATTATGTATAAGCAAGCATATACATACAAAAGCTCAAATATTATTATACTATTTCAGCTAAAATCCAGACATTGTTCTTTGGGAATAATAAAAGCAATTTTAAGTCTATTTATGACCATAAAATGCTTTTGAAGTATACAGATTTTCATATCTACTACAATCTCTTGAATAATGTAACATAGCTTCATAGCTAAGCTCCTGAATAATGAATTAAGCTAAGCCTGATTTGATTTCCCGTCGTCCCTTCTGAATAAATAGGGATTTTTCTAATACCGGCTGTTCTCCTCTGCTCATTGTCCCGGAAAAAAATAATCCAATCTCCGGTCCGTTTGATTTCTTCTGGGAAAAACAGGCCATAATTTAATGTTTTATTTAGACTGCAACCTTTCCACCTGGAGCCTCCCAGTTTTTCCTGGATTTCGGCTACCTTGTCTACGGAGATATAATTCCGCTTTCTCCATGGAGCTGACGAGGAAAGTAAACATGGTAGAAATTTGTGCATAACACGTCATTTCGTGGGATACAATTTAGCTGCCATTTTTACTTCCCGGACGTCTGCAATAGGCCCGCTTGAGGTCTGAGCAGCCGAACAAAGCGTGAAGAACGTAGATCGCAGATTCGAATTTGCCGCTTTAACCACTCAAAGGTTGAATATCGAATTGTTCAATACGAAATGTCAGGAAATTCGTTTCGTAAACGGAGCCGTCTCTAGTGAAGCGTGGTGGCTGGTTGTATGTATTTCACAGAACCAGACTGGGCTGCTCAGTTCAGTATCAGGTTGAGAGTTAAATTGGGAATGTTTGTCAATTAGCTGAATGAATGATTTCAATTATGAAGAAAGGAAAGAGCTTAGGCCCATCCTCCATTCCAGGCTATGGGCTCAGTCAGGCGTTTTGAAGAACGAACGGGGTATTCCTATTCAATACACGAACACTTTCGACTTGTCATGCCGCCGCCGATTAGTCTGGCTTCTGGCTATAATACTCTGTAACCTATAACCTTCCATTCTTTCCTGTATGTATGTATTAATAACCTGGAGTAAAATAGTAATTCCGAGAATATCAGTCTGCATGAAGCCGATTAAGTTATATATTCGTCAGGTAACCTGCTTTACAATTAAGAAAACAGTTAATAAAAATAGGTTGTCATTTAATGGCGCCGACAAAAACGCTGAAACTTGCCGGCGTTCCGACTACTAATTTAATCAAGTCCGGTGAAAAATAAGCTTATAAACACTGGCACCTGGCCTAACCTAACATAACCTGACCTAATCAAAATTGTTATAAATTAAAATTTTCGAAAAATAGTATTCTCAGAATACGTTTAGCGGCAATAAGTTTCAGCATTTTGGCGGCTCGTTTAATAATAAGCCATAAAAATAACATAAAAGGTCACAATTCTTGTCAGAAACGACGCGCACGTTATTTCAATTCTAATCAACAAATCAATATAGATCCTGTCTGATCCTGGCACCAAACTAATCGTATCTCTTGAGACACAGTAGCTCTCAAATTCCCTGGAACCCTTGGTTGACAAATGCGTAAAATTATCCAGGGGTGTTAAGAAACAAATCAAAATGTCAAGATCAGATGAAGATGTCAAAGGATCACTTGGGGGAGCCGCTTCTTCTTGTTCGTCAGGGGGAAAGGAAAATACTTTGGGTGGCAAAAGTTATGTCTCAAGCCTTTGGCTCGGTTTTGTTCAAGAGGTTGAAGAGGTTGAGGAAAATTCAACATAGCATAGCATAAGTCACGAGGTGATGACAGGGCGAACGACTTACCATCCATATCTGTTTGTCGCTAACTTTTCTTAAGCCCTCATTTTTCATTTTCTCAGAAAAAGAGACATCTGCTCGGGAGCGATATCTATTTCACGGTATCTCCTGGCCACTGTTTACTTTCCGGATTTCCCAGGGCTGGATTGGAATAACGCATTTTGCAGTAAAGTTTTTGCTGTTACTGTGACCAGTACTCTAAGCATGTTTGTAGACAGTTGTGAACGATTTACAAATACAAGCTTTTGTAGTTCAAACACAGGACAATGGATTATGTGCCTTGCAGCGCACATTTTACCGTAAACGAAATCAAATATGTAAATACAGGATAGAATATATTTCTACCGTGTAACATATATATCTCTGGATTCCAAGAAATATGTCACCAGTTCCGTTTGATTCATGATCGTCAAGGAAGATCATCACGGTACGCTTAGCAAGGGAGGGAGACTGATGTCACAGAATATATTTTTCTGTCAGATAATGTATTCTTGTGTGAGTTATCTTCTAGAGCCCCAGAGACTCTCTGCAGCATCTAGTTCTTCTGCTATATAATTATATTTGGGGTAAGGGCCAAGCCCAGAATGACAGAAGAGGTATGACACAATTACCATCTGATTCTGACGTTTGACAAATTGTGCATAGCGTTATCGAGCTGAGCTGGTCGTTTGTCAGTGTAGTGTATGCTGAAACGTCCGCGGTTATGACGCGGGACATATTACAGAGAGATAGCTGAAATGCTTATAGCACAGAATAATGTATGTATAACGAAAATATCGCTAACCCTAATGCTAATGCTCGTCAAATGCTCAAATTGCTCGACCCTTGACTTGTGCTTGTGTTATGTCAGGCCAGGCCTTCCTTATCCAATCAGCGGATTAGTGTCAGAAGAGTTGGGGGATTAAAGCAGCACTAGACTTTTATCATAACAAATCATCAAAACCTTATACCCCTTACCCGTGTGCTGCATTTCTCTAGGTAGCGCGAAATAATCGACACTGCCAAGCTAATGAAATCGGGATGGTCAAAACGGGTATTGAGTATTGAATTGAGCATTCTAACAGCGATTTGTTACCTAGCTCCACTTAATATGGTTAAATAAGTTTGTACGGGTTAAAGTGCAGAGTTCCGTGACCAGCACGTAGGATTGTATGCCATTGCCGTATTTTTGCTCAACACTGCCTGGTTTTCTGACAAAACGAAGCAGTTAAAATGCTGGGCTATAATAATATGCTTCAAAAATGTAGTTAAAGTATTGAACCTTGAACCCCGTTTTATCCAAGTCTTGGCATTATATAATTCAAATGCACTTCCCGTAATTCGATGTCGCTTAACATTCCCAAATTAGCGTCGAATTATTTGAGCTGGATCGGTTCACCAACAATTAAACCGAAAATTGAAACATTATTACCTACTAATACTTTCTCTCGACTGATTGTGAGTAAGGTAACAATGTCATGAAACCAAAGTTCCACGTAGTAAGTACTGGGACATATTGAGGAGAAAGTGAAAACCCGTAGTTTCTTGCCAATAAACCGTAAATAAAATATGAAATTCCGCAATAAGAGAGTCGTAAGCTCTTATTACTCGTCCCCACGTACGTTCGGTTATGTTATTCCCTGTGAAGCCGCCAAACGGACTTCCTGAATTTTTTATTGATAGGCAGGGAAAGCTTCCAGGTTCACGGGGGTTGTAAGTTGTTGGAATGGAAGTTCTTTTGCTAACAACTCCGTGCGTGCTAGGAGGACTGGGTGAGTTGATCAGATAATGTAATTGATTATGGACCGATAAGCGGAACTTTATTATCTCTTGTCCTTGTCTAACCCTTCTTCCCTTATGTCATAAAATCGATGGGCACACGCTCGTACTGCACTTCGTTGGGTTCTCAAATGCCTTAAGGTTGTAGTCTCAAAATTAAAGCAAAAACCGTTCGACGGTAATTCCGAATTTTTCTATTTTTTTCAATGTTTCACAAATTTGTATTAATCGAATCGGTATGCATAACATAAGCTATTCAAGATAGAGCTTAATATGTGTCGGATACATGGTGTATTTCTCATATCAAAGATTATCGATTTGGCGCAAGTTTTGAGTTTGATAAAACAACCTTAACGTAGATACACTGCCAGAGAAAAAAAATACTGAGCTAAACTGAAACCTAATTTGCCTTTTCTAATCCAGTCATGTATTCAGAACAAGTATTTCCTTACGTAATCCAATTACTACAAAGTCTTCCTTGCCCGGAAGGAAGCCATATGCACACATACGATATGAGAAGCAGACAACGAGACAACGCGGATGAGACACGTACTTGGGTTGTGGGATGAAAACAGGAAAAAGAAGCCTAACAACGTGTTCACGTGTGGAACAAAATAATTCCCTGAAGCCCCTGAAAATTTAAAAATTGACAAAATTTTCCAACCCAATGGTGATTCATGGGATGCCCCATCACTGCTTTCACTTGGTCTTCATATTGCGTGTGTAGCGATTATACCTAATCAACTTATGACTATGACTTGAAGTCCGGACGTATTAAACTGTGAAGCCTGAATAAAGGGTTGTATATAATTTGTCAAGAAGTTTGTGCTCTAACGAAGTTCATGGGAGATTACCCACGTGGAACTTTCGATTCATTCAATATTGGACAAGGGACAATCTCGTTTGGGTAAATCAATTACGTTATGCTGGACCTTGATAGAGGGTAAGCAAATAACACATTTTCCAGTAATCAGAAGCGCGTGTACATTATAGATACCTTGAAGGACTTTTATGCAAATTAGACGTAACGCTAAAGCTTATCATCTGACCAGGAAATACGTAACATACAGATTATGTTTCGGAAGTCGAAGTTTACTCGTACCACGATCTGTCAAGCTCAAGGTAATTACGATTACGATTAGTTCGGGAAACTAGAGTAACCTACGGCTGCGGTTCTTTGATAAAACCGACAAAATGGTACATTGCATCGAGTTCCATTGCTGAGCTAGCGACTTTAGACAGAGATCATCAATCATTTATGGCATCCATCAATGAACGATAATGCTAATAAACCGGATCTCTGTTTTTTTATAATTCACAGTAAATCGACTAATGATCACAGTTTACGCGACATCCGGGACATGATGTAGACAGTAGACCAAACAATTGCATAATCCAAAAACCGAAAGATCTTGTTACACTCTACACGTGCCTTTTAAATTCTTGCGTTTGTTTTTATATTGCGGACAAAATTCATTGGAAAATGGAAACAAATAGTATCTCAAGCTACGAACAATTTATTACCTATGTAGAATTCCATACGTTAAGTCCCTTGAAGGTTGTAATTTCCATTAAAGAGCAAAGCAAACAACATTAGTGGTATGGTTTTAATTTAATTAATTCCATGAAAGCTTCCTGAGGCTCACCCAACTTAATGACCCTTACATAACATTCACCACTTGCACTTTCCATTCATAAAAAACTTGATAGTCTCTTTCTGTGTACTCTTGAAACCTACCTTAGTATATGCTAGTTTAGTACTTCGACCACAGAAGAAACGAAACTAGCAATCCAGCCCAGCAGCGCAGCGGAAGCATCATCCATGAGAAACACCTCTAGGTATGCACTATGCTGCTGTAGGGAAGATGTCGGATGGATGGCCTGCCCCATGTTTTCCCCTCATCTTCCCAAACCCATAAACGTACAACTACACCTGACGTATGTAGATTCATCCTGTGGTACCTATTTTACTCATTGAGAATTTCACAATCTTCATAAACCTTGAGATGTGCGTCAGCAATGAGCAACAGAAGAAAACTATAGCCTTTGGCACCCAGGATTTAAGGACGCTGGTTGGATGTTGGATCTGGAATATTGAGACCTACTACGCCATGCCAGGCTAGGCCAGAAGATGTAAAACTAGTTTTTTTGCTTAAATTTGCAATCAACAAAATATCCTAAACCTTAAACGATTTTAAGCTTGATATATCATGAATGAGCAACTTATAACAACAGCATTAGCGTGGCCTAGGTTAGGTATTAGGTACCTACACATTTCAGACTGATAAGATTAAACGCTCTTCAGGAAATTATGTCCGGTGCAGGTACGGGTGCATTATATTACTTTTGATCAATGAAATGCAATACAAAGTAAACTGTGATACCCAAGTATTGAATTTCTTGATTGTACAGTAATCGGTATCAGGTGTATTATTTATGCAAGCGTTTTGAATACCTATCCGTCTACTTTGCTAATGAGTTATGGGACAGACCATTCGGACAAATATGCCTTCATTTGGACAAATTGGATTATTGAAATTAGAAACTATAAATACATTCTCCAAAATATTTGGACTATCATGCATGGTTCTGTACATACCTTTTTGTGCGAGTCTTGCTTTCCTTTTCTTCGTCACGAAACGAAATCCATTGAATTTAAAATACGAACTGGGATACAGGTTCGGAAAGAGCCATAGTGAAAAGCTGGCATTGTGTGATCTCCTTTTCATCCTGACCCAAGTCGTATGTCAAGTGACAGAGACTCGACAAGTCACTCGAGGAGTCAGGTTCAAAATTCAACAAAAGTATTCCTTACATAAAGTATACAACGTAGATACACATTTGTATTCGCCAAGAAAGGACGCCAAGGCGTATCAGTTACAAGAGCCAATATAATAAGCATAATAAATACATCTAGAGCTCATCCATCCTCCTCAAGTATACTAGTATCCTAACGTTTTCTACATAAATTTTCACTTTCACTAGTTTTCACCACACACCCTAGCCTTTCTCCGAGTCAAGTCAAGTTTTTCTGTATTCTTCTGGGTAGTTCCTACTTGCCACTGTATTTTTACTAATATATGACATCACATCAGCCCTGCCACTATCGAGGAAAAAGTCTTGCAGAGAAGAGGCGGACGAATGTCGACAAGGCTAAAATATTCAACCACATAATAGAAACCCACGCCAGGCCAAAAACCACCAACTTTTATCCAACGACTTTTTATTTTATTTCCAGAAGACTGAGTGTTTGACTGTTGAGCAGGGGAAAATTCTACGAGAATTTAGAAGCAGTAATTTTACTTTGAGTGTATTCAAGTATTGCATATTTCTGTTTAACTAACAATACAATAATTGAATCAATATTTTTCTGGCCTAATTTAAACAAGCTTTGACCTATACTTTTTAACAAGTTTTGTCCTAAAAGAAGACGCGTTTTCAGGTTGTTCATTGATTTTTTAAGTGTAATCAAGTTAGGTTAGGTTTAAAAATCCGAAAAACGATGAAGACGTCGTTTTTTTTTGGACAAATCTTGTCAAAAAGTTTAGGCCAAAAACTTGCTTAAATTAGGCCACTTAAATTGACACCCAACAATAATTGTCAGTAGATTTTGGGTAGCAGGTGACAGTATAAAGCTTACGCTGAATTCCAAATGTACTGCTTGTATAATTACTGTTAGATCAAAAATCTGAGACGAATTGTCTGGCTGATTACGAGGCTGAAACCTTCCGACGACTGCCTGCTCAGATAAACTTTTTTCCCTCCTTGATCTTGATCACTTACATTAGAGGGTAGGTAACACAGAAGACTCAAAGAAAAGTGTGGAGTGAGTATTGAATAACTTTTCAACAAGAAATTTGGTGAAGAGAAAGCTTGAAGCTTGAGTTTTCTTTCCTTCTTCCGCCACAAGAGAAAAAGAAAGCCTTTTAGTCACTCCAACCTCCCATCAACATCTATCCATTCAACTCCCTCTCCAAAAACTCCAAATATCCAAATTCTATGATTAATTACCAAATTTGACAGGCCCTACTTTTCTCATGTCGAGCCAATCTACCTTTCACTGAACTCGGGTACTAGAGAAGAAGTCAACACACACGCAGAATATGATACTTTCATTTTTAAGCCAGACTTAATTTGGTATTAATATAAGAAATTTTTGAGTTTCAAGTTCTTAGGATATTTGGGGCAGCTATGAACATTGGGAAATATTTTGTTCAACCCTGTACATTTCTTATAACAAAGTAAGGCCGGAACTACGAGAAGTGACAACCGGAAGCGATTTTGAGTACATATTCGACTTGAACATGCGTTATCTTAAATCGAACAACTTAGGTATACCCCCGTAAATAGATGTAGATGCACGGTACACCTATTGAAAGCTCAAGTAGATACAGTAAGCTGTATCCTTGACGCCAACATATGTCATGTCATGGCTTGACAAAATACTTCAGGCTAGAAATATACAGGGATTTGAAAAGTGTGAAAAAAAGTATGAAATCAAATCAGAGCCCAGACGTCACACCTGACTGTCTGAACCTGACCTGAGGTTATCCGGAATCATGCCTGTATGTATTTTGTTCTGAAAGAAGAAAGTCAGCGAAGAAAGTTAGGTTCTATTTGAGGTACACCTACCTATTTTCTGCATGCAATAAATGTGGTGTACTGAAGCCTAGCCAGGAGACATGAAAAAAGTTTGGCTTTTTCAACGTGGAAATCTTGCTATAACATGGAACATCATAATGTACTGTTTGCTTTTGCTTTCACCACATCCCACCACAGGGCATATGAGGGGTATATAATATTGTAGCATTATGTACTATGTAGATGCACCTTAGGTCCGACCACAAAAGGGTTGTTCGAGCTTATGTTTTCGTACAGGCAAAAGCCTCGGGTTCCAGTAGGTAACGTAAAACATAATACAGAACATGATTGCCAACTGAAATAGCCGATAACCAACAGCAACCGTGTGGATGTGGACAACATGATTATTATAAGTTACGAGATCAGGGTTGCAAAATGCCTTGGAAGAATCAGGAAACTAATTGCTAGCTCGTTGAATTACATGCTTCAAATTTGCACTGTTGGCTGTAGCTACTTTGGTTTGGCTACTCGTCTGGCAGTAGGTGAAAGTAGTAGGTACACCATTGAAAGTGAAACTGCTATGTTCTGAGTATAATCCAAATACAATGTTCACCAAAGTCGAAGTATGTGAAACAAATTCCAAAACTCAATCTCAAAGGAATGAACGAGTTTGGTAGTAAGCAGCAGCGGAGAGAAAAGTCATTCCCATTTCCCCCAAGTTTCGTGACTAGGGGAAATAGAAACTTATCTCTAGAATTCTGGATGGCGTGTCTGTGTAGTCTAGGATACAGATCTGGACTAAGATAGCGGAATCTGATGTAAATCCAAACGACCAATTTTTAGGTGCATCTCTCGTGTTTGTAGTACAAACCCAGCGAATGTAGTTTATGTTGCCTCAGGCTAGACAAGTTTTTGAGAAATAAATGAGTTTATTTGATAATCTTTAAATTCCGATATTGGATTGGGATATTAGATTATCAGTAAATTTATTTATAGCTGTCAAAAAACATGATGATAATTTCCGGTTAAGTTATACGCTGTGATTTTATGATGAGCATTTATGAACATATTTAATATTTTTCAAAATAGCCGTCTGTTCTCTGTGCATGCCGAAGTACAAAATGGCCGCACAAGCTAGAGAGAACTAACCTAACCTAAGCTGATGCCAAACGTTCATAATCTGGTACAAACCAGCTTGGAACCACATAACCCATATTGTTACAACTTGTTTTCCTCGTTGAGCTTGACTCAGATATAAATAACTTTGACCAAGGTATACGTTTAAGTTGTGTAACTGCTTCTAGCATCAGCAATTTACTTAATTAAACCGACTGTAAATTTGCAACCAATATGAATATTCAGATAAATTAGGGATAGAAATAGAAGATATCAATTACTTAAAGACTATGGGACAAGCCGTAAGTGTTAAAAGGATATTCGCTACTTCCCTCAGCAATAAGGATGAATATTGCAATACGCATTAAACTATTTATTAGCTAATTCCCACTCAGTAGCTACATATATTAATGAATTTGCATAGCCGATATCTAACACCACATCCTTGGGCGATTTCTGCGAAAATACATGAGCCATTGTCACCTTACCCGTGCATGTGTAAATGAAACGACGCCAAAGTCTCAAGAAATTAAGCGGAAATAGTAAACAAATCCTCCACGTGCGAGACGATAACCATATTACCGAATAGCATATACTAAGATGCATTTTTAGAGTTATTTCTTATTCTGAACCATATCGTCATTGCATTAATATTATTACACTAGTTTTCTACTCAGAGTACTATGTATAATACAGACATGTTAAATGTAACAGTCAAGCTAGATTAGGCCTTCGTGTCAACAGTACTGTGGCGTTTCCGTTAACTGAAGAGTGTTGAATAGGTACTTGTATAGGCGTCGACGTTACAGTATGAGTCAACACGTAGGCAGTGCTGAAAAAAACTACTTCATGACAAAGTTCACGTTTACCTTTGATTTTAACGCATGCTGTATTTAAGATGAAGGAATGCAAAGACGTCATTCTTTTCTTATCCATATCCGGATTACCTTTGCTTAAATCTCTCTGAAAGTGTGATGACTGATGACGGCGAGTAATGGTTTATTTAAGTCGACGTCTGATACTATATCTGTTGCTCTATTATTGGTAAAGTCATTACTGACATGACATTAGGATTACGCCGACATGGTCTGTGGTGTTTGTGGTAATTCGCTATAATCTTAAGATATTGTGTGACTCCATGAAATGGTCCGGTGATGCATTTGACAAGGAAAAATAATAATGAAAATAATTTATGAATTTAGCCAGTTCTAAACTTTGTATGTAGAATTATCTTAATCTTTAGATTTACGATTTGATTTATTGCTTAAATTTATGATTTTGTTATGTTAGGTCAGGTTAATGACATGAATCAATCAAAATCAAGGTCGGGATATCATAGGGCGCATTTTATAGACTTGAATTAAGCTATAAAAAATATTGAAACAAATAGTTTTGTTTTGAAATTTCTCAAGATTCGTTGTGAACGTATCAGATCAGGAAAAGCAAGTCTACTCTCTCAATAACTTTTAGCAAGGAAATATTGAGCAATTTGATATTAAATGCTTTATTATTCATACATATTGCTCAATACTGAAATTAATGCCATAAGAATAGAGCTTATTTTCATACCTAGAAACTCAAATTGCAAAATTAATCAAGCATTTACAATTACTCGAAAAATTACCTTCAATCTCTTATTGTGTACCTAGAACAATAACCCTATAAATGATCAAATTAATTGAATACGAGTACAACTTGGTTGATGATGATGCTCATGATGATGGCGGAGTGTCGTGCGAGAGAAACCGGTTCGTATTCTATGGGTGTATTTGTGACTGACGTCAATGGTAAACAGATATTCATGAATTGCAGTAGCCCTTTGGCATGACTGCATCCAGCTGGATATCCCGAAAAGTTTCTAGAGATATCGGTTTCAATATGGGTTTTCTGAATTCGAGATTCATTTGGAATCTCCATCTGTTCATGGTCCATGCCATATTGTGCATGGAAACATATACATAGGAGGAAATGTGCTGTTGTTATACTTCAGGCACTGGTTATAAAGCACTTTTTCAAGATAATTTACTGACCTCAATTTGTGTCAATTTTAATGATAAGGAGCTTATTTTTTTATGCTGATGATCATCATATTTCTATCTGGTCCAGACCACCGCAATATTATTGGTATTGCGTGTATTGAGGCCAAAACCAGACGTGTCTGGAGCTAATAATCCTTACAATGCAAAAATTCAACCGGCAGCGTCAGCAAAATGCTGGCGTGGTGATTTGAGATAATTAGCGAAAAAAAAATCCACTTTTCAGCATTTCAACCCCTATATAAAATTTTGCATAGCCACCATATTCCATTTTCAATACACGTTAGGCGAGGTGTACCTTATACCTACCTATGTAGTACCTTCCGCTAACATGCGTATTCAGTATCCAATTCCCACGCTACAGACGTCAATGATTTTTTATTACCCCCTCTGCATTGTGTGCATATGGGAAGAAAAGGGGAGGCATTTAGTGAAAATGTGTACATGAATCACAATAGATTTGACCTTGGTTGGTCATTTAATTACGGCTCTACGGACGGTTTTATGATTCCAGCTCAAGATAAAACAATATTCTATACCATATACAATTGAGCTTCAAAGACATATGCACACATCCAGCCTGGTATTAGATTCCCAGCATCTCGAATTTCGTGATCATGGCACATGCTATTCGGATGGTAATCCGAACGCAGAATAAATCTGGTTGAGTTCAATGCTAAATTACTCGAATATGCCAAGCACAAAGAATATACTATGCAATTACGGAAATACTGTCAAAAATAGACTATACTACCTATCTACTATATACTTATGTCAAATACTTCTGAACAGATTGTACAGTTATGATTGTAGCTTATAAACGATATGTTTAAGTTAACAAAATCGTTTCAGTAATGCAACACACCCACCAACAGCGCCCTTAGAATGTCTATGTGTATTATTGTGTACTTTTGATTTGTGATTTCTATTATGTATTTATGGCAATGCCAAATCAATTGTAACATACAATGTAATCGAAATCGCTACACCCACATACCTAACTGTAATACATAGTATGTCGATACATCACGCATATTGAAGAGCACTAATCATCGATACACCCTGATTTGGATTTGTAATAGGTATGCCAAGTGACGAATACGCACTTCAAACTTGAAATACGATTCAGGAAAGCAAACAGAAGATTATTTAATTTGTCTATAGGGAAGCTGGACAAACACTTGAATGATTACGATTAGGAAATAGTTCAAATATTATATTTAACATACGCGATTTTCTATGCATTAAAATAAATCTGAATTTACTTGCATCATACACGACAGAAATTTGGCGTGTTTTTTGTTACCCAACCACTTATTAGGCTAAATATACTTCAATTGCAATTGATATGAATTAACCTTTGTTAAACCAGTAACTAAATATATTTGGTTAAGGGATTTTTAAGATCATTTGCATAGTGTTGTATTTTTAGGATGCTGAAGGAAAATAGTATTTTTATCGAGAATCTGGTTAAAAAATATAACACGAGATGTTCTCAAAATTTTGAGTATTTTTAGCTGAATAAGTTAACAGGACATACAATTGTTTTTAATTAGCTTTTGCTAATATTTAAAATACCCACAAGCCTTAAAATTTTAAAAGCCGATTCGCTTCACGCTTGAAGAAAAGTTCGACGTCTTGGCTTTATCTCTCTATTGCGACGTGCATAGGAGTCACACACAGGAGAAACCTGCAAAAGGCCCGCTAGTGGACTACTACATACCTACTCACATATGCCATTCCTATGGACAATTCAATTCTGTGGAGTCATGTATTATCATGGGAAGTTTCTCTTCGTGGAGCGGCTCCCCTGCCCTGTATCTCTATTCTTTGCTGTGGAGTATACAAAAAACACTCCGTACTAAGAGCCAGATTACTGTGTACAGAAGCCACCACCCTGTACAGAAGCCAAAACCGCATAATCTAGCGGACGACAATTAAATAGTTCCACATGAATATTGTACCGGATCGATGAAATAATCGAATACAGAATTGTACTTCCTGTGCCTGTTCACTACGGACAGTACACGAATTGTACAATTATGATTAGAGTATTCCTTCTCCTGAGACAGTAATGACGTGTTCGACTCTCAAACAGGAAATGAGAAATCGATTATATATTTATTTTAGGTTACCCAGACCTTGAAGAACTGTTATAGTTTACAGAACCACTTGGCATAGCAAGTTTGACTTGAGACAACATAATAATACTTGCCATTTTCGTATTATTTGCCGTTTTGCCGGTGATATGCCGTCGTGAATGCCTCATACACGCAATGTTATATCGTGTGACCCTGACGTCCCTCAAGTAAGTAAACAAGTTAAAAGTTAAACAGACAATAATATATTTCTCTTGACTCAATTACTGCGCATCCATTATACATATAGGTACATTATAGGAATTATGTCTTGCTGGACTGATTTAACTGCTCTATCGTCTTCCATGTCAAATACAACCTCACTCGACGTACTAAATAGGTTTCAGGATAATATGCAGATTCAAACAACCACGTTGTAGTATAGTGGGCTGAAACGACATTGATATTTTGGCATTGGCTCAAGGATTGAACTATTGCATGTTCAGGATGCATTTGTTTAATTACCTACATATATTATACTGAAGATTCTCTTACATAGCCTTTTGTAGAGCATATCATTGTTTTGATTCGATCATTAGCGGTATGTGGGTGAACATGGAATTTATGTATACCTTTTAAGGTAGGTGCCAACCTAAACGTATTTGTATTTCTGGGACATGACGTTAGATACATATCTACTTATATGTTCCAGCGTGTTAGTGCTACGACAGTGCCATAAATAACCGTACTAAATACTGAAAATTTTGTGCTAATATTATATTTGGAGAATTTCGTAAATTTTGCTACCATTTCGAGTGGTAAATTCGAAGATTTCCACGGTTTAATTGTAACGAGAAACATTGACTTTGAGGCATACACCCCTTAATTACAAACGTATCGAATCAAATTTGAATTTCCCCACATGAACACAAGTATACAGTAGTGACACCGACATATAGACAAAACGAATTATATCAAATGTCTGTTAAACCAATAACAGCAAACCGGCGGCATTAAGGTCCGGACCAATTGAATTAAACAAAAACGCTCAATTTCAATTTTGGTTCTCGACGTCATAGCTTATAGCCATTAGATCCAGGCAGGCCTCGCGTGCCTGGCTTCTAAATTCAATTCTCTCTGTCGTCGTCGTGCTCGTCGTCATCGTCTTTGAATTTGTATGTATGTATGTTCGTTCTTCAGCTCTTCTGCAGATTTAATTTTGAGCCTCTTGATATAACAAACATGTTTTCTCTCTAACCCGAAACCATAAGGTATAAGGCACAAACAGGAACAAAAGGCCTCCAAAGTCGTCCTATTAATTTTCTGACACGTTTATGCAAATGAATCCCCATTTTCTCTCTGTCGTGTTTTGTGATATAATAATGGCGTATGCTTGGGTTGGTGACGGTGGCTGGCTGGCTGGGTTGGTGCTGAGTCTGCAATTCGTCAAGCCGCGGATAATAAGAAAAGAAGAAGATGAAGTTTAGACTTAAGATTTAAGCCAGAAGCTCCTTCAGAACTCCAAAATCTAATTTTAGTCCTCTGCTCCTTCTTGTTGGAGCCAATATAGGGTCTTGGCTTGGACTTAGATTTAGAGATTGGGAAGAGATGAAGATGAAGATCTAAAGATTCAATGTTGGCTTCGTCGGAGGATTAGGATAAGATAACCTACATCCTACAATCCCAGCTTCAAGCACAGTACATAAGGAATATAGCCATACGGATATACAGTTTGGCAGAATTATTTAATTTTCAATTTCACGAGAAATTCGTTATACAAAGTGCATTTCTTCGTGACAGAGCCGTGTGCGTCAGGCTTGGAGTTATGTACGAATTTTTTCAAGATTGACAATATCGAACAAACACTGAAAAATGAGCAATGCAAACAAAGGCATAAAAGTTATCTTTAAAATCAATTCAAATCTACAAATGCAATTTTTTGGCATTTTTCGCAAATTAAACAAAAATTTAAAGCTTGCAAAAGTGCTTTCAAATTTGACAAATACCAAATGAAGAATTTTGATTGACACGTACATCTGTTCAAATAGCCTCTTTATGTTAAATACTCTAAGGTTTTCATAAGAAACAAAACATTAACTATGCGAAACCCCTGTCGTCTCAATTTTTTTCCATGGAATTTCGTTCAGCAAATTCTTGGTTAAAAAAGTGGGTGATAATTTACGTCATTTCCTATTTTTCTATGATCTGATCTTTGCTTACGTTACATCATTTCAGAAGAATTTTCGGCAGTAAAAAAATAACTGAAGCTCTAAAACGTAAAACCCATATGCAAGCGTCCACGAAATATGGCGCAGTCAGGAATTAGGAATTAGGACAGAGGGCAATGAGCTCGTAATCTGAAACCCTTACGACGGGTTCTATGTTTAAGTTATAAAATTCACCGCGACTCTCACATATGTTTCAACAGAAGTCCCAATGAACTTTTGAGGTGAAAGTAGGGTGTGACTTCCGGATGGATCTGTAAACTCAAGCTATGTGTGACTTTACATTCAGCAATAGAGCAGTATATGTAGCACACCAGCTGAAACCGCGACCGTTCAGCGTTTTACACTGTTCATATTGCAGTAAAGTTTATTTACTTTTCCGTAGCGAACAGACGTCAAAGACGAAAATTAGTACTCACAGGCTTAACTGGAACATCTGGCCCAGATAACAGATACGCATCGACAACACAGGAAAAGTTCAAATACTAGTGCTACTACTTTTAATACAAATGTTTTGCATAAACATAGCATTAACCGACATGTACAATTTTTTTGAAAGCACATCCGTGTTATTGACTTGCAGCTCATTAGCTGACGGCTTAAAGCTCGTTCTAAACTTCATAGGCAATATGCTGCCAATTTACGGAACAGTTTAGAAATAACTGAGTAATTGTGTTTAGCTGATAGTTTATTTCAACATATTTATTATTAACTGTATTTCATACAATACAGTAACGCAAGGCGACTACGCGCCGATTTCAATATAGTTTTGGGCACGGGGAAAGAGAAAGCAGAGAGAAAGTAAAGTTTCACAAGTTCGACTTAATGCAAAAAGTATCAAATATCAAATTTCAAGCTATTTTGGTTTTGCTCGACGAAAATAGGTATTTGCCTCAGGTTTGGGATTTTTGGAGGTACTTTCAGCTTCATTAACTTCATAATAGACCAGGGTTGGGAACACTGTTCAAATGCTTCGCAGCAATAGGATATATGTTGTTTTAAAAAAAAAATTAGAACAATGCATTGCTACATAATTTCAGAACGCTCGAAAAGCAAAATTTGAAACTGGGTAGTGTTACATGTATAAGTACATTGGTAAACGGTAATCTATTTTTGCAGCTTGACAACCCTGCTCAAAACGAGCACGTGGAGAATAACGTAAGCTAAGGTTAACAATTTTGGAGTTTAGACCAGAAGGGTCTTATGGGATGACCTTATGTCGTCCGCCTTAACCGCTCCAAGCAAAACATTATATGTAACACGATGAATAACTTATCAAGCGCTTACCTATTTGTTTTTAAACGGCCAACCCTACTCGTCCCAAGCTGCTGTCAAGCAGGTTCCAAATATTTGGAAGATAATGCACTTCAAGCTTGATCAATTTTAAATTGATGAAGAAGACTTCAGGTATGAAACATGATTAATGAATAACCTCATCACATTTCCTAATCTCCGGCTAATCCAACCCCTTTGCTAAGCCTATGTCGAATTGATCATATCAGAAAAGTAATCATGTTGGGTAAAAAAAGAGTCAAGACAAACTTCAGAAATTCATCATAGACATGCTGAAGTTTAACAGGAAAGAGGTGGGGTTCTCCAAAATGGGCTTTTCCCCTGTTCCAAAAACTTGATGATTTTTTTTCCTGGGACACAAAAAAAACTCATATTCTTGATAGAAGACTTAAAAAAGTTTGATAATGTAGATCCTCGGATAGACGATCAGAGATAACTTAGTTTGGTTTAGACTATGAGGGGATCAGATGCGGCAGAGGGAGTTTTAGGTAAACATTCCATAATTTGGCACGCGTCAGAGCCTTACTTACACCACACCACACCAGGAGCCAAGGTATCGAAAACTTATTCCTGGACGTGTGTCTGAATTAAAGTTAGGCCCAAGTTCAGAAAGTTCAACTTTAGCATAATTTAGTTCGCATCTGCGTTACCTTATTAGGATGCAACACGTCTTTGGTCGATGGCAATTTTTTATTAAAAATATGTCGAATGCCTACAAACTTAATAATAATAATAAAACTTGTATGCTTATGACACCTTCAAATGGCAAAAACAAACATTAATGAACAATACAAACTTTTCCATTGTCCGAATCCAGTATTAAGAACTTTCGTATTGGACAAAAATGCGCTCAGCACTGGTTTTTATAGCCAAAGTATACTAAGTTTACTAAACGCTATTTGTTAGATTTTACAACTAGCAAACAGAACGAATAATCGGTTCCACAGTAATATTATCTGTAATCACATGATTTCCATAGGTATACGTAATTTTCCAGTAGGCAGTTTAGTTACTCGTATGTATTAAGTAGAACAAAACAAACACATCGGTTTTAAGGCTATTCTCAGGTTTTAAATTTTAAAGTTACTTACGCTACAGTTCATATTAAGACTATTAGCTTTCCGATGACATAACCCCTGAATTTAAAGCTGTTGGTTAAATGTCATGTAATTATACCGGGGACAATGTATTCCCCATAGGTTAACATTACGAAATAAGAAATACCCTCAAAGATTTAGAACATATGAGACCAGCCTTAAACGCGTCTAGAATTACGTTGATGCGTGCGTCGGGAAACTACGTGGCGTACGCACAGGAAATTATTTCGTGATGGTAAACTTGTTGTAATTCTTCTTGTGAAACGGAATAATAACAATCAGCGATTATCTATTCCAATACGTCACGTACATACAAATGTTATTTAATACTATGGGCTGATACTTAGAGTGTAGCCTGGCCTATTGATCTTAACTGCTCTACAAACACTAACACTGCCGTAGCATAACAATAACACGGATTTAACTTACATATAAAACCATAGACTCGTAGCCAGGCTTACTTTGAGTTAGCAGTTAGCATGAAAAACTACATTTTGTTTGTGTATTCCACGAAGCTAACTGCGTCTAGTATTAGGTAGGTATGTGTCAAAAACGCTAACGAGCTACATTCTATACACTTCGTTCTAAAAATACGTTTAACCTGGGTGTTGTAGGTTTTGTAGGTAGCTCGTCATTTCATATTTCATATCCGTGTGCATAAGTAATACAGTACAGGGCAGCGGGGAATGAAGCAAAGCTTTGGTGGAAAATTTATGTCTACTACTGTATAGCAAAAAGGCAACAGTTGACTCGTTGTCAGTACGCAGCAGTTAGTAAGAAAAATTCTAAAAACTACCTCGGTCTCGGTTTATTATTTACTCTCAACGTCATAATCCTGAGTCAGTGTAATTTGATTGTTTACGAGATTATGACAGTTAACTGTGCTACTAGAATATAGGTTTATTTCATGGTTGGCACATGCAGGGTTTTAAATTCACCGATTAGCAAGTACAGTTTATGCAATCTATGTGTTAATAATTACTGTTGACACACGTGGAGATTTATGAAACTTCGACGAAATTCACGGACGTCCCATAATTCGCCCATTTTGGATGGATCATGCCCATGCTTCGCGTCAGTAATTTAACAACGCAATAAGAATCAAGGAAAAAAAGCCTTCCGGATAGATTTTTTATGAACATTTTAGCTAAGAATATCTATAAAACTAATATTTTGACATAAACTTAACTTACAGTCTTGGACGAGATGCACATGTCATTTAGATAGAGATGATGCGTTTCCCATCTCCGTAACAATTTGGAACTCGCCAACTTTCCCAGCAAATTCTGCTCATGTTTAATTTTACACACTTGAACGTCACCCGAAGTCACAAATTTAAATTTTGGCCCAATATAAGGTTGTCCACAACCCTCAGGCTTCATTTCCTCAAAAACCGCATCCAATTCCCAACTCGGGCCAGGAATGCTACTTCCCGCCTCCCCGGCGGAATCCGGTGAAAAAATTTCCAAACCATCCAATAACACAGGGTCACCCATTGGACTCCCAAACGAATTTCTACGTAAAATTGCTGGATAAATCGGTAGTGAATTTGACTGACTAGCCGGCTCTTGCGGACAAACAGAATCCATTGAATTGAATGACCCAGCAACTGCAGCTAAGGGTACAATGCTTTCCAGTAAATTTTTACATAGAGGTATACTGGACTCCGAGCTGGCTCGACAAACTAAACGATGAGATGAAGGCTCAATGACACAACTGGAGCTTAGACAGCCCGTACCTAAATTATTCATTTTCTCACTGGAACCCACACGATTTTTCTTAGTGGTGAAAACTTTGGCCAAAGCTTTCCCTGTAGAATTGAGAAAACCTCGTTTCCGCTCACCCTCTCGTCCCTCTACAACTTCCGGTTCGGGCCAAGGTTTTGAAAACTCTTGACTGCTACCAATTTCCTGAGGCTTGTCTGGAGCAGTTGCTGTAGTAGTGTTATTTTCAAAACTTTTACTTAGGCTATCGTCAGATGGGCTTGGAGTTTTCCCGTCGCTGCTACTACCCGCATCGGATTTACTGGAATGCGGCATAGGAGAGTCGGAGGGACTATTGGGCAAGGTACAGGCTGGGGTACTGGATGATTCCATCGTTTCGAATTTACCCATGTTAATCTAGGAAGATGCTGATATTTCGATGCTTACGCTGAATGGACGGGTCATTTCGCAATTGTCAATATTTGGTGTGAATTTTGAGGACACAAACACTGCTGTCAACGTCAACTTTCTTAATCGAACTATGTCAACTGATTAACTTTTAATTGGTTTCTGCACACGTTTTTATTTGAACACAGAAGATTTAGTACAGTAAATATGCAGAAGAACCGACGTCAATGGTGGTTTGGTTTGGCTTTGTTTTGTGGTAGCAATGGCGTGGGTGAGTAATTGAAGCTAATTAGTACAAAGAGGGATATTAACACGGAGTCCAAGATAAGGATAACTTCAAAACTTAACACAATGGCTTAGACGCCTGGTATTTGTTGGTAGTTATTTATACATAGGACAGGTTGGAGACTTGTTTGTATTAGCAAAATAAACGTCAAAAGATCAGCTTTTAATTAATTACTTCCTTGTCTTTATGTAACTTTTGCTAATTAGCTTAATGACGCACACAATTATTAAAGTTTCGCAACACCTCCGCATGGAAATTTAGGAGATTACATTACAGATTGCACAGTAAAGTAACAAGTAAAGTAAAAGTCCAGAATGCGTTATACTCCTGGTATTTGAAATCCTAAATGCAGTACTTTCACTTCCACTGATTTTCGTAAGCTTTCATTTGGTCAAACTGTTTGGAATAGTGAATTAGAATTTCTATACAGCGAATTTAGTATTTCTAAACTTTTTTCAATTTGCTGTGATATGGAATATGGTTTAGTTTTTGCTCAAAAGCTTGTTTCCTAATTTTCTAAGCAGAAATCGAAGTGACGCCGTCGGTTTAAGACAACAAGAGAAATCAAACAACGTTCCTGCTCGGCCCTCAAACTCGAACTAAACTCGTTTTTCCTGAAAACTCACATCTCGTATTGCTACGCTTAGCTTACGCTACGCTAAAAAGCTCAAACTCTCTGGCTCCTTCATCCTGCAAAATTGGCATTACACAAATACGGTTTAGCTTCAGTTTAGCCTTATACGGAAGGCCATTATGTGTAGAAAATTTCATTTCTATTTTTTATGAGCTGCAACGGCAACATACATACAAAGGATATTCCCTTGGATTTGCATTGGATTACTTTATGCACTTCAATTAATGATTCAGGATCAGGGGTTGTTCTTGTTTGTGCCCAAGAGATCGTAGCGTCATCTCGTTTAAGAGAAACATACGTTTTCGTGATACTAAGCGCTTTTAGGTATGAAAAAGTCAAATATTGGGGTCTAGTAGCATATTGACTTATCAAAATCAAACAATGCGTTATCGTTGTACTTGCCAGTTAAAACTAATATTTTCGAATCGATGGGCTTCAGGGTATGACACAAAAGCAAATCCATGTCCATAAAAATTCAACAACAACTTGTAAAAAGTAGTTAGAAGATATGTATCTTTGATTCTATGCACTGATCGTAGTGGGGAAAGTACCTGCACGGGTTTTCCAGATGTGTTTAGAAAAGCATTTATTTTTGCAAGTTTAATAATAAGTTGCACTTATAAATCGAGGTAATAATCAATTACAATTATCTTGTACCACTATAGACTTAATACATGTTAGTATGACGCTGATATATCTGCGTCGCGATAACTTATTACGAGACGAAACCATTCATAATGACAGTTCATAACGCCACGGTTCACAGCGGCTCTTATACCGATGAGACAGTTCATACGGAGGAGGTCAATTCACTGATGAATATCCATTATTTTTTAGGGTGGGATTTTTCGATGCCATGAAAGAATAGAATATGCCAAAAAGAAGACTTATGCAAGAGGAAATGGAATGCTGCGATAAGTAAAATTGGTCTATAATTCCAAGGGTTAGGTTAGTTGTTGTCATTTGGGTATTTCAAAAACCTAACCTAACCTGTGTAGAACGGATCAATCTCGTCCGCTAACGCTTTAACCTAACCTAATCTCACTAAAATCAAATTTCACTGCCATTGCAGACTTATTGCACAAGTCTTCTTTTTCATGGCAGATTCTATTTTCTCATGGCACGTTTATATATTTCCATATTTTTTAACATTGCCGTCAGCGATCATTTAACATTTCTAGCTCCAGTACTGAAAGAGCGACGTTATGACTTGTTTTGGGAGCACCATGAATTGCCCGTTACGAACTGTTCGCTGCTACCGAAAGGCATGGGTAAATAAAAGTTGTAACCGCTGTGATGCTTTTTGTCGGTCACAAATTGTCGTTTCTATGAATTGTCTTACCATAAATGGTAGCGTGTTCATGCAAAACGATAAGTGATGATGCTGATAAGTCATTGTTCTGAAGCGTTGAAATGATCATTCGCACAGACACACGTAATGAAATACTTTCTGCGCCGTCTGATATTTCATCATACTGGTCAAAATAAATAGATAAATTACGTAATGCCGATGCCGACTTATATTAGACAAAACATGCATTTTGACAAAGTTGAACTTACGTACTTTGTATTGTGACCTGCATCACATTACGCATAACATATGAATGACTTTGACTTCATTGGTTAACTATTACGTATAAAAATGTTTCTAAAAATACATTTTATGTATAGTGATGCTATCGAAGTTGAATAAAAATTCATTAATGATGCACACTTCGACGCCTGAATAATCACAGAGTGCTTTGTTCATACTTGTTTAAATTGCTTCCAGAGTATTTGACGCTATCGATACATGTCACAATATTCAGTGACGCAACTAGGTACACTCCGATCGGTAATTGAAGTATTACAACTAACCCGATAACGAATCAAGGTAGGCTTATGTTATCGTTAATTTAAACGTTACAATTAAATTTAATTTAGTGCCCAAAGTCACACATCCTATTGGTTCTCAAAGGTGAAATTCTGTAAATTTGACCCGTTGGTAGGGACCATGGACCATGGTCCACTTTCCCCAACAACAAAATGTACAGCGTTGATCGGCCTGCTGTAAATATTCTTGGAAAATAACTAGGTATATGTATGTACAAAGTACTAACATGTATCACAAGTTCGTGTCACAATATGTACCCTAGTCGCAAATCTCAAACCCTCATTATTTTCGAGACATAGCTCTCTCAGGTAGGTACCTATGTACTTATAATGTGCATATGTACTTCAATGGTCCAACTGGGTCCAACTTTGGGTGTCACTTACAGCGGCAATGGAATAAATGGTTTGGCAATGGAATAACTGAAATGGCAATAGAAAAGCTGAAATGGCAATGAAGTTGTTCACGCAGCCTAACCTAACTGAATCTAGTTTTATAACTTTTGAACACCTTGTGAGTTTGTTAATTTTGTAACCAATTTATTTGAACCTAATCTACCCAAATACACCTAACCTAACTTTACTTATCCTAATTAACTCACTTTTTAGCGTCATTGCCATTTTAGCCATTCTATTGCCAAAATAATTTTAACCCTCCGACTTTACCATTAAAACTTATTTCAGTCCATTCCATTATTGGGCCAAATTTGGCCCCAGTGCCATACCTATATGGTAAGGTGCCAAATTTGGCCCTCACGGCATCAAATCTGGTACCGCGGGGGCCAAATTTGGCACCCGGAATAGATTCTGACATGATTATTTAAGACCTGACACCTTCGGAACTATGCCTTTCCCGAAGACAATCAACTCTCCGAGCATTGCTCCTTCCACAATGTTTTTCATAGTCATAGTGATAGTGCGCATTTTTTTTAAACCACCAAAATGTCGCACCGGGCGCCAAATCTAGCCCCTGTGGTGCCATATTTGATGCCGCGGGGACAAGATTTCGCCCCCTGGTACGGACTAGATTTGAACCGCTACTTATATTACCTGAGCCAGAGTTATATTAGATAAACCGTTTGACTTTGACAGAGGCATCAGGGTATGTCCTTCACTATAACATGGGAATTGTGGCGGGAGTTTCCACTTCATAAACTACCTTAAAAATAAATTTCAAATCAAAATCTCAATCAAGCCAACAAACGTAACCGTAGCTGTCACGCTGTAAAATGCATGAAATTATCTACTAAATTTTGCATATTTGAAACCCATCAAATAATTCATATAATTTAAATATTCCAAAATAGTTAAATTTTTTAATAATTTTCTAGCCTTCCCGCACTCTACCGTAGTAGTTCGTAGGAGTGGAGAGCTTTGGGCAGTGAGCATTGCATTGGACGAGGGAGGTCTCGTCAATTTTTTCACAGGCCTAACACTAGGCGGTACGCATGTCGAGACTTCACCTTGGTTTGACAACCCAACCCAAACCATACGAGCTTCAGCACTGCCGTGAATGCCTACACGCAGTATTGCAATGGAAATAAAGCCCATAAGCATGGAACCACGTAGGCTTCCCACTCGGCATGAGCCTATGTAGCTATATAGGTGCTATGCTGCTGGGTATGTATGTATGTATGTATAGAGAAACCCAGCCTGGTTGCTTGAGTACAAAAAAAAAGGTAGTGAGAGAGTTCAAAATGGCAGAACTTGTTGTTCTGTTACGTTAGGGGGCAAATTACTTATTTTGTAACACACCAAGGCACCCCAGCCCCTCCACGGACACCCAACGGTCTTTGGGGTCATCCAAGACACGGGCCCAGGTCATCCCGGAACGAACCACGCCTCCCATATGTCGTGGTACGCCTCATTTTATTCCTCAAAACTACAGTGCTAAATTTGAAATTCCTTGTAAATTGTTAACTACGGTTACAATTAAGTACTGAGAAGTGACATTCATTGAATATTCCGGTGTTTTGGTGTCGAAGGCTCGAGCTAAGCATGGGATAATGGGTGTCTGGATTTGAATTTTTGTGTCTCTTGTCTGTCTGTAGAGATGGCCGCGGAGGATGAGAAGGGCCTCACGGAAGCCGTCGTCACCTGTGAAGGGAATCTCCATGACCCGGACTTCTCGGCTCGGTTCCAGGTCTTGGTGGCTAAATTAAAGGCTCTCCTGTATACAAGTAAGATTGGTTCATGACGTTACGAACTTAGATTTATTATGCAATGTTTGATTGAAATACGGGCGCGTAATATTCACAGAAATTGACAATGCACAATGTTTTATACTTATGAAATAAAAATTAACCACACTGCATTACGAAATTTTCTAGAAAAAGAAGAACCGTTCAAAGTACGGAAAATTGAGCCATGGAATTCGGTGCGAGTGACGTTCAGTATTCCGAAAGAAGCGGCCCAAAAGTTACGACTATTGGCCCAAGCGGGGAACAGTGCGCTCCAGCAGCTGGGCATTCTCTCTGTGCAAGTTGACGGGGATCAGGTGAGTTAGTTTGATAATATATTTACATAATTCAATATATAATATCAATGTACAATGATACTACGCAGCGACATTACACGTAAGTTGAGTCCCGTCATCCATAAATTGAGTGCGGTAGATTTGTTCACCGGCGAGGCTGACAACTGAGCTTCAACTGAGCACTGCCGACTGACTTGGGTGATACAGTTGATTTGTTATTAGGTTACTTTAGGTTGAGTTTTACATTATTGACATCTTGTCATAGTTGTGTTGTTAGATTTGATCTGATTTTGTATTATTTTTTGACGGTGCTCAATTGTACGGCGCGGCGAAACTTGAGAGCGCTCAAAACGCGAGAGGAATCAGGGCAGGGTTAGGGTTTTTAGGATATATGTATTGTGTACCTGTTCAAATACTCATGTTTATTTTGTGTCTAGGTGATCTCGTTGACTTTGGCGGGGAAGAACAATGAGCCTCAAAGTATAGTCCTTCAAGAGGGAAGTGCGGAGAATTGTGAGGCGTCAACCTCTGCCACAGCACTACTATCATGCCTTGTACCGAGTCAGTCGAGCAGCAGTACGGCTCCTGCTCCACCACCGCCGCCCCCTCCACTCCCATCCACCCAGTCTCAATTCCGCCAACCCTCCACTTCTCAACAGGCGTACCATTCACAACAATCACTTTCATCATTGGCTGGTCCGAGCAGTGGTGGTCCCTCCATATCAACAAATAGTTCACAGAATGCTGGATTTCGGATTCCCAACGTCATTGCTCCGAGTGGGGAGTCCATCCCGGTCCTTCCACCGCCGAGTGCGAGTCCACAACCACCGCGACCCACTCACGGAGCCTCCTTTTCCTTTGCCAGTATGACCCATGCCGTTCATACGATGCAAAGGATTGAAGAGCCGGGTGGGGGTGGGAGTAGTCCCTCCTCCACGTCCACCGTGACCTCACCCACCTTCTCCCACCCCGCTGGTGGGAGTGGGACAAATAATCTGAATCCAAGTACAAATGTTTCTACGACAAGTTCCAGCTCAATTGGAGCCCCAAACCCTGTGCTACAACCTGTCCAAGTGTCAGGACTAGGACAGCCTCAAACTATTTTACAGACTCAAAGAAGTGATCCCAATCGATTTGTTTATAATAGCAGTAGTCCTAATTTTAGTAATTCTAATACTAATGCCATTAGTCAGGCCATACCTCCATCATCATCATCATCATCACCATCACCGTCGCCGTCGCCCAGTCAGAGCTTGCAAATTCAGTTTGTGAATGTGAATGCTCCCCCATCATCGCCTTACTTTCAACAACCCCAGTCGCCGGCTCAGTTCCGACCTCAAGTTCAAGGTCAACCGTACAATAATCGAGAAATGACCAATGCTCTTCTGCCTGGTGATAAGCAGCATGGCTCCAGTCCGTTGTTAGTGAACTTACTCCAACACGGGGATAGTGGGAATTCACCGTCGGGGTCAATGAGCCCAAGTCCACAGGGCATGTCCTCTCCACGTCAATCTCAGTCTGACCCTTCGCGGTCCATGCCTCCGCCACCGCTTTCCCTCTCAATGTCACAAGAGAGTCCGAAAGTGAAGCGCTATCAACAGCTCCAACAACAGCGTAAAATGAAGAGAGGACTCAGTTTGGACACCCAACAACCCGTGCTTTCACCGTCATCAATGGGGAGCATGTCACCGCACCACAGTCTTTTGTCCCACAGTGAGCCCGCCTCACCACTCCCTCTCTGTGAGTCTGGTTCACTGGATGCCTTGAAAACAGAGCCACAGAGAACTGTCAATTTTGTTATTCCTGCGAACCCTGAACTTCGAGGGCAGGGCCAAGGTCAATCCACGCGAATGGTTTCTAATCCGACAATCTTTCAGCAGCAAGGCAATATCCGAGTTGTCAATCCTGCCCAGTTTGCTGCTATTCGTAATCAGCAACAACAGCAGTTGCAGCAGCAGCAACAACAACAACTGCAACAGCAGCAACAACAGCAACAGTTGCAGCAGCAGCAACATCAACACCAGCTTCAGCAACAGCATCAGCTGAGGTTGCAACAGCAGCAACAAATGATGAAGCAACAACAGTCCCAGCTGCAGCAACACCAAATGCTACAGCAGCAACCTCAGGGGCAGGGGCAGCAAATGTTACAACAACCTCAACTGCAACAACAACAAATGTTACAGCAGACTCAACTGCAGCAGCAACAGCAACCTCAGATGCACCATCAGATGCAACAAGGTCAGATGCAACAAGGTCAGTTGCAACAAGGTCAGTTGCAACAAGGTCAGTTGCAACAAGGTCAGTTGCAGCAAGGCCAGTTGCAGCAAGGTCAGTTGCAGCAAGGTCAGTTGCAACAAGGTCAGTTGCAGCAGCATCAAGCCCAGCTGCAGCAGCGCATGTTGCAATCACCTCAGTTGCAGCAACGTATGCAACAGCAGCAGATGCAACAACCGCCACAGCAGCAACAGTCTCAGCCACAACAAATGCTGCAACAGCAGCAGCCTCAAATGCAGCATCATATGCTTCAGCAACCAAGGCTGCAGCAACAACCACAATTGCTCCAACAGCATCAGCACCCCCATATGCAGCTGCAGCAAGGACAAGGTCAGGTACAACAACAACTACATCCATCTCAACTGCAACACCACCAGCATCTACAACAGCAGGGACAGCAGTCACCACTGCAGCAACAGATGCACCAGCAAACCCAACAACAACTCCACCAAGTTCAGTTGCAACAACAGACACAACAAGCACAGCTGCAGCAACGGGCACAAGGTCAGCTCCAACAGCAAATGCAATCGCCACCCTTGCAACAACAAACACAGCAGTCCCAGTTGCAGCAGAAAATGCAACAAACTCACCTGCAGCAGCAGATCCAACAGCAGCAGTTGCAACAGCAAATGCAGCAACATCGCCCGCAGTTCCAACAAACTCAAGTACGATTAGGCGTCCAAGTCAATCAAGCTCAACCCCATATGAACCAATCCCAGTTGCAAATGCAGGCTAGTCAACACCAAAATCCATTTCCGCAACAACAACAGCAGCAGAACCAACAGCCCGTCCTCGTAAATGGCCCTCTCTCATCGCCAAATACTCAGCAACAACAATATTTTCAAAGTCAAGACAATTTAGGTGCGATGAAGAGTGGTCAGCAGCAGCAACAACAATATGGTCAATTTCAACAGTTGCAATCAAATCAGCAACAGCAGCAGTCTGGGAATATGTTGCAAAATACCCAACTCCAACAACAACAGGGTATGCAGTTCCAGCAACAAAATATCCAACTTCCACACACGAACCAGCTGCAAAGGCAATCCAGTCTTCAGCAACAACAACAGCAAGTGATACTACAGTACCAACAACAATTGTCACAATCTCAGCCAGTTGCCCAGCAGAGTCATGAAATGAGTCCGAGACCCAACATGACTACCGTCAACGTGAACCAAATTGTCAATCAGACTGCTCAGGGTCAAGTTCGTTTTATTCCAGTCACTGCAAACTCCGGGACGGCTCAGGGCGTAGTCCCGAGTACTGGGAGTACTCCCCAGCGAACTTTCCAAAGTACAAGTAGTGAAAACCCTGGTGAGGCTGACACGAATACAAAGCCAATCTTCGTGACACCCACAGCCCCACCGCCTCGCCTCATTTCCTCCATGCAAAGAGCAATAATGAACTGCCAGGAAGATGATAGTAAACCTAGTCACCAAGTGCATCGTCGTTCTTCAATGAAAAACGAGATTTCTCCTCAGTCCCCGTCCACAGGAAAACCAAGGCTCTTCCTCATCAACCCGCTCACGGGTCACTTGGAGCCGATGCCGAATGAAGAAGAGAGCGGATCTGAGAGTGATGAAGACGGAGACGGAGACTACGTGGGGAAGGGCAAAGGGAAAGGACCGCGAGGAAAGCATCGGCCAAAATCCAAGCTCTCCGCGGCCCGAACAGGCAAGGGAAAACCCATGCATGTGTCAATTGGGAAGCCAACCACGTTCGAACCTGGTCAGTACAATCAGCAGGGTCAAATGATGAGTCCCGCTCCTCAGTCTATGCCATCACCTGGGAACTGTCAACCTACTGACCCAGCTGCCGAGAAAATTAAACTCAGACTCAAATTGGAAAAGAACGAACCGGCATACAAAGTTGATTTGACCTTTGTCAAGAAATCGGAGCCGAGTGGGCTTTCCTCCTCCAGTTTCCAAATTCCTGCTCAGCCTTACCAAATGTCAACGGCGCCAGGAGCGGCGTCTACGTCCTCAGCTGGTCAGTTTCCTCATGGTGCCTATAATGTGACGGACCCACCCCGCGTCCCTCCACTCCATATCTCACTGCGGGGTCGAAACGCGGCCGTGGTCGTAAGTCCACGGAGAGATGAGAACGCGGATCTCACGCCCATGAATCCTTTAGGACCCAAGCCGCAAGTGATGCCCTCGCCAAGTGCTCCGCCAACCCTGGCGACTACAAAACTCAACTCGAACTTTGTGACGAGTAACAGTAACATTGTGGTAGGGAAACCAGCGGGCAGTGGTGGGGGTCGGACAAAGCGCAGGGCTAAAAATCCTGATGAGAGTGCTATTGGTGGTGGGGGTGGGAAGGCTAAATCTGGGAAAGGGTCCCGTCCAAGACAGAGCAAGCAAGCTCCAGGTACACCAGGTCAATCTGGTAGTGAAATGTTTGATTTTTTGAACGAAGGTGAACTGTGCAAAACTTCAGATGTGATCTCGAACTCATTATTTGACAAGAACAAGAATACTAGTTACAATTTTGACTCAAGTGCTCCGCCGCCGGCTACTAAGCCGAAAAAGAGGAGACGGAAAACAGAAATGCCTAAAAATGCTTTGCCAGATGGTTCTATTTCAGCAAATCGTGTTGGTATTGATGACAATAAGTCCGAATTTGGGTCACAAAATTTCCATGGTGGATTGGATGGGAAGGATGCTCATGGTCGAATTAATAATGTGAATCCGGCGGCGGCTGAGCCAAAACCAAGAGAATCTTACCCAGGCTTGGATTCTGTATTTGATGAGATTTGCGGTCGTGTACCAGGTGAGTTTTTTAAAAATATTACTTATTCAGTGAGTTAAGGCTATTCTAATGTTTTGAATTAGGTTGGTTTGTCATTATAACTGGACTATGTTTATATCACCGAAATTCAAAACATGAGAATGATCACAAAAGCGGTCGGATTTTGCAATTTCTGCTAAATTAAATAACTATATTATGCTTAAATATTTACTATTCTAATTAAACTTACAGAACAACCTGTGCCTGCACCTACACCTGAAGTTAGTAAGGCTGAAATCACAGTTCCAGCTCAAGCTACAGCACTTCATAGTCCGCTGTTAAAGACAAATCCAGAACTCATTGTTGTGCCAACGAAGAGGGAAGGTTACCCGGATTCGAGTCTACATGCATTCGTTTCCGCAACCGAAGACCCGCTGCTCCCAATCTCACTTGACGCGTTTGCGAGTCAACCTGTGCCTCGCATTGATCTGTTTAAAGATTCCACCTTAAATGTCCAACCACTCAGTGTTCATGAATCAGACGATACATTCGATCAATTGCTCGAAATTGGAAAAATTATTGAGCCCATGGAAATTGAGAAATCTCATCAGGAACTCTCAGAAGAATCCATGCCATCCCTAGTTGCCGAGAGCTCCACAGTTCGTGATGTGCCAAGGCATACGGGATTGAATGACTCGGACACAATTGCAGAGAACGTGCAAAAACCCAGCGTGCAACAAATTCAAGAACAGAACACGAAACAGGAAGAATTTGACCTAGCCAAAGTTCAGGAAACTTTGAATCGGTTGGGTGGTGTAGAAATCGAAGTGCGTCGAGTAATCACAGAGCCTTCAACAGCAAATGAGTCGAACAGCACCCCACGGACTCCAATTCTGGACAAACCAACTGTCGAGCTCGAATTGTGTTCTACAAACATTCCCGATATTTTGAATGACCACGTTGCCCATGCTGTAAGATCAACACCAGCTCCAACCCTGCCTTCTCCGCCGAGTCTAGTACCTGAGGAGCAGGTTGAACCTGGAAACGGTAATACTGGAATTCCAGGGGAGGATTCCGGAATTGACTCAATGGATGCGCTATCTGAGAAAAGTCCAAATCAAGGGGAAAGTCCGGCCAGGAAAGAATTAGATCCCGAAAAACCAATTGACGTTAAATTATATGGAATGAAGCATTCAGAGGCAGTGGTGAAACCCGTTGACATTCCAGTGTCAGCCCCAGAACCTCCTGCACCGGAACCGCTGAGACAAGTCTCGGCAGAATCAGAACCTCCAGTGCCCAATATAACGAGCGAAACGCGTGTGCTTGCAGCTGCCGATGGAAGTAACCAGGGACTACCAATTCTCATAGAAGAACCGATATCTGCATCAGAAGAAACAGAATATTCGGTTCTGGATGAATTTGATGATATGAATATGGATTTCCTTCCGATGGATGAAGATGGAAGTATTCCGTCTATTGATGCATTGGAAGGTGAAATTGACGATGACGAAGAGGATGAGCATAACTCTTTTTCGCATATGTCTCTCGATGCAGTGTTTGGGTCACGTAACACAGATATGGAGAGCTTACCATCCGCCGTTCCGGAAATTGCGCCTGTCGTTGTCGTGCCTGCTCGAATCGAAACACCTACAGGAACGATTGCAGAAACACCTAATGCTTTGGAGACCGTGCCTGAGAGTGTTACAGAGGCCTTTGGGTTTGACACTGAGACCGTGACACCTGTGACCGAAAATGTTGTCACTGTAGCCGAGCCTGTTACATCTGTGCCCGAGAATATTGAGCCTGTGGTCAAGGCTGTCGAATCTGTGCCTGAGAATATCGAACCTGTTACCGGCGCCGTTAAATCTGCACCCGACAATATTCAACCTGTCACCGAGGCCGTTGAGTCTGTACCTCAGAAAAGCGAACCTGGCCCCGGTGCTGTGGAATCTGTACCCGCGAATATTGAACCTGTGGTCGAGGCCGTTGAATCTGAACCTGTGAATATTGAACCTGTTATCGAGGCCGTGGAATGTGTACCCGTGAATACTGAATCTGTAACCGAGGCCGTTGAATCTGTACCCGAGAATATTGAAACTGTAACCGAAACTGTTGAATCTGTGGCCGAGACGCTTCAACCCGTGACCGAAACGATTCAACCAGTGGCCGAGACAATTCAACCGGTGACCGAGGCGATTCAACCGGTGGCCGAGACTGTTTCTCATGTCAGCGAAACTATTGCTCGTGTGGCCGAGGCTATTGATGTTGTACCCGAGAGTCCAACTCCTGTGCTAGAAAACCAGGTGGCCGTTCCCGAGCCTGCACAGCCAAGACAGAGTGTTGTAGAATTGGAATCAGTTCAGGCCGTTGAGTTTGTACAAGCAGGATCAGTCGAAGAAACATCTCATATTCTGGAACCTGTGAATGAAGTGGTTGAGATGATGGACACGGACAAGACAGCAGAATATTTACCTCTACGTGAACAACCTGCTGAGGTTGAGGATTTACCGGAAGCTCACGTTAGTGTGGAGCTTGAGCCTGAGCCCTGTCTGCCAGAGTCGGAACACGTACACCAGGTAGAACCGGTAGCCGACGAGAGTGATCAAGAAATTCCTGATGTAGCTGTTGCTATACCTGTTGAGCCGGAACCGCTACCAGAACCGGTACAAGATCAATTGGATGATGACGAGACTCCAGATCAGTCGCCGGACCCAATAGTACCCGTAATTATTGAAGAAGCAGTTGTGGGAACTGCTGCTGAACCTCCAGCAGTCTCCATACCCGCTGTAATTGTCGAACATGACGAGCCAGTTACGGTCGAGAAAGATTCAATCAACCAAATTCCTGAGATTGTGGCGAAACCGGTAGATATTCAGCTTGAAGTTGAGACCCTGCGAAGCAAACTACCTGAAATTGAATTGGTTTCACTTCCGAGTCCTGTATTGACTCCGACCCCGACTCCAGTGATTTTACCAGTACCAGAGCCTGAAATTGAGAAAGTAAGCGTAAACTCTTCACCAGCGCAAGTTCAAAACGAGACCCAAGTTTCAGATGAATTGGTTCCGTCGACATCTCCTGTGAGCCTGAAACCGCCTGTTCAAGATAATATCGCCATTCCCAAAGAAGTTGAACAAATAAAAAATGAAATCCTTGCAAGACCAGTAAATGAATATCCCGAAGAGACATTGACCACACCTGAACCTAATGTCATACCGGAATCCGAGCTACCAATCATGAAACCAGCTATAATTGAAACAAAAATCATTTCGGAACTAGAGAAGGAGTTATTGAATCCCATTAAACCTGCACCTAAGAAATCCCCAACACTCGTTCAAATGAAACCAATCCCGAATTTGAATCCAATCGTGCAAACTGCCGTTGTGGAAACCCTCCCACCGACCCAATTACCAAGATCAGGCATTCCAGTAAGTATTCTACCACGATTTGATTCTCAGGCTCAGATCAAACCACGCCCACAACTGGTCGTTCATCCAAGTCCAGCTTCACCGCTCCCGAATCTTGTGAGACCAAGAGTTATTGATCCACGCATTATCCGAACTATTCATCCACTCGAACTGAATAATTTCCAAAAAGTACCGGCTAAACAAGAGGATTCCGTAACACCACCAACAAATAATGCTGGAGCAGGTAGTCGGCGTCTAGAAGCTATTATTTCTGCTCTAGGACGTTCCTCTCAAAATGACTCTCATACTCATCATACCCCCAATATTATTGATCACCAACGAAAAGTTCTCAATTTCAACCGGGCCCAGGGAATGCCGAATGTAATTCGAGTGTCCAATGCAACAGCTGCGAGTCTCCTGGCTTCCAGCACAGCCAAATTACCCCAGCAGAATTCTCCATCACTTATTCCTGTACCAAGCGGGAGCACTGTTCGAACAAATGTATCTCCAGCCGCGCCAACAATGATAACTATCCCAGCGAATATTTCCCATCAATTCCATGCCCAACACCAGCAGCACTCCCAGTCCATCACAGTTCTTCCATCCGGCCAAAAAGTCGTGCCGATCAAGCTGGTGACAGTTCCAAAAGCTGGGACAGGATCCGGTCTCCGTGCCTCTCCCACTATTCTGGAGATGGGCAGAGCGGGTTCACCACAAATCCTGCAGCAGAAAGTTGGACTTCAGAGCACACCAATGAATCTGAGTTCCGTTGGTGGAAACCTCACACTCGTCCCAATCACGACCAATCACGGACAGAAAGTAGTGCTTTCTCCGCAAATGAAGATGCAGGGGAATGTGCTTGTCATGGGAAATCAGAACTCGGTCAATTCCACCCTAACACAGCAGCCTACCACTATCCGAGTTGTTCGGCCAGGCGGTGGTTTCACGGATTTTCGTCGAGAACCCAGCGGAAAACTCACTCTTGCCCATCATCAAGAGCCCATGAACCCTGTTGAGCGGGCCTTCGTTCCGGTTTCAGTGCCCTCACCACCGGTTACCTCTCAGGCCGATGTTGTTTTTCCGCCACCGGCTGTGATAATTGAAAAAGTTGTGCCGATTCCAGCAGAAGTGAAGAACAAGTTTGATGAAGGTCTGCTGAGCAGATATAACTACGATGGAAGTGACGAAGATGTTCCACTTGCTCAAGACGACATTGAGGGCATAGAAGCGGACATTATTCATGATGAACAGGATCTCGTTGATGTCCTGGCTGCCGCTGAACAAGAGAGCATTGCACAGAATGGACTGCCTCATGAAAATCAACATAATTCTGTAATTTTGAAGAAAGCTGCAGAATTGAATGGAAATTCAAGCGGTGGTTCCTCTCAGCCGCAGAATAGCCTTCCGGACTCACCAACCCCAATTCGACGATCTCAGTCCCCGCTGTTCACTTATGCCGGTCGTTCGTCGGCTATTCATTCTGACAGCTCCGCTGGCTCCCGGAGTCCATCCCCACCGAGTGACATTCATGGAGAAGATCAGGAAATTATAGACAGTTTCTCAAAGTCCCCTCATGAAGATGCCAATGAGGATGATGACGAGAGTGATGAGAAATCCCTTATAGACCACACTTACGTTGTTGGAAATGCTCGTAGACTGGATAAATCCGACAGTCTCGAAGAATTGTCCATTGAAATTCCTGGTTCTGATCATGTAGCTGAGGAAAAAGAAGACAAAAAACCGACTCGGAGTACTCGCTCTAATACAAGAATCGTGAGTCCTGACATAACTGCGTTTAATAGTCGAAGTGACACACCGAAACCGCTTCAACCACCACAGAAGTTCTCGTCCAAGACTGATCCGCTCGTTCTCAGAAATAGCCCAAAACCAAGTCCAACCGGGAGTATGAAATCCCTGAGTCCGAGTGTGACGGGTCAGTCTTCAAGCTCCGCGAGGTCAAGTCCTATTCCAAATTCGGCTTTGACATTGAATAGCACGAGTTCTGGAGCTTGGGCTCAAGTGAATTCCAAACCAAAGGCGAGTAAGCGGAAACGGCAGGAGTCAGACAGTAGCTCCACGTCGAAGGATGAGAATATCGAAGAAAAAATTGAGTTGATTGATTTGAATTCGCGGCCTGGAAAGCGACGATGCTCCGAGAATGCTGCGGAATTGATCAAAGCTTGTATTGGTATGGATGATACACCGAAGCGAAATAGTTTGCTCATCAAGCGCCATGAAGAGGCAAATAAGGTCAAGGAAGCAAAGGCCAAGAAAGCTATGCGTAAGTAAATTAATTCAAAGCATGACAAATCATGTGACCTAGGAAATTCTAAATTAAAATTCCAAATGTACAGTTGCTGCTGTTGAAGAGACAGAGGACGAACTAGAGCCTATTGAACTGCTATTACGCGGCAAGACTGCTAGATCAAGTCGTGGCTCGTCCGAAGATCGGTCATCTAGCCGGGGCAGTAGTGTGAATCGTCACGTATTACCAACTTCCAAGGCTTCTGCAAAGGAGGACGATCACGTAAAGTACGTACTTAAATAGAATATTGTATGTGACTATGAATGCTTTGTTTGCTTATGGCGTGTGACTATAATATTTATATTTACTTTTTAGACCCACCGGTCGAGCAAATAATCGATCCGCTCAACCCAAAGATGATGCTTCCAATTCTAATAATAAGAGAACCAATTCCGAAAGTGAAACACCACAACAAAATTCCAACGCTGGAAAAAAGAAAACAGAGTCTGCCAGAACTCCAAAGCCGAATCGAGGAAATTCAGCCAAGAAAAAATCACCACTCCCTTCATCCAAAGCCCGAACAAATCTGAAGAAAGATAACAGCTTTAGCGGAAGTAGTGGGTCAGAGAAAACCGCTACACCAAGCACAAGTCCGGAAAATGAAAATTCAAGACGAAAAACGCGAAGTAGTGCAGCAGGTATGTATATTTCATTCACTTTAAGTGCTACGTAAGTAATAAAAATTAATATTCGTGATTTCGTTTCCATTATTGCAGTGAGGGGATCATCCGACGCAGAAACAGCGACCAAAAGACGTAGAATATCGAAGGATACGAAAAGTTGAATGGAAATCGATGAAGGATTCTGAATTAATCAGACAGGATATCAAGGCTAATACGCTACACAGTCAACTCAGACGAGATTCAACTCATTCACGTAACACATAGGATTTTTAAGTACACTTCGGACGGATGTATGTTAACGACGATTTTCCAGTTATAAGTTAAACGTTGCCGGATTTTAGCAGATTCTCGTTGGTCCGTTCGTTGAAGAACTACTTTCGTAAGGAAAGTACACAAATGAAATATTTTATATTTTGTTATTTAGTATATACTCAATGGGTTCTTATCTTACACAGTTTATTTGGTCCCCGTGTCCCGTTTTTTTAGCGAATAATATGACCTTTAATTCGGGAATCTATATACATATAACATAGATAGTGATACGTAATTCGTACGTACGAGAAATATACCTCTCCTCAACTAAAATGCCTTACATTCTTAGAATAATTTTTTAGCTAGAGTCATCATGATGGGTTGGACGTTTGGAGGATATAGAGAAGAAATGCGCGGGGTGTGTTGTTAACATTTGTGATTTGTGATACTATTACTTTGTTATAATTATAATTGTTATTGCTGAGATGTACTATTTGGAATCTTCTATTTTCTATTTATGAGGGATTCACGTGTCATTGATAATGGAAATCGGTCCAAAAAAGAAAATATTCAATGATCTTGGCTTGGGCAAATAGACGGAAAAGTGATCCAACGGTTTAGCGAGACAAAGTTCAAATTTTGAAGTTAATTATATAATATAAATTAATAATATGTATCGCTTAACAAAAACGCAAAATATTTAGGTTAATTTAAGTTTAAAAATCTAAAGCAATTTTGATACGAGTTAAGCCAAGTTCTTTTGCTTAATTTATCTCTTATCCTTTATACGTATATTTAAATCAAGAGCCAAAGCCTCGAGAAAAAACGTTTAACTTTGAATTTTTAAGATTTAAGCGGTGAGGAAAAAAGTGTTGTGCAATAATATATAACGAGCTCGAGTAATTCTTGATTTTGTTATTACATAATTTAATTTATGTAAACTTATGCGTTGTTGTTTTTTTGCTAAATATTAGCATGCGTCTGCTTTTTTCTTCGTAAGCTATCACTTAGTTTGTACAATTATGTACATTAGTTAAGATTTAGGGTATTTAAGTATTTAAGGCTTAGATATTCATAAGAGTGCTTTGTTATATTCGTTTTCAATAGGGTAATTTATAAGGTTAAGGGCTTAGCGTTAATCGGAACGGCGACGGTGATGATGATGATGATAGTAAGGTCGACTCTGTAGCGTTAAACTCTAAATAGTACTTAGTTTTAAGGTCTTGTTACACACAAATATGTACGTATAACTCTAGAATTTAGGTAAGCCAAGGCGGTCTTCATCTTTTAGTCCATTTCAACTTTGATTACTTGTAATTTGTAAATATTGGGTCATTTCCCTGTATTGTATATGGAAGAACACAACCGAGAAGAAAAGAAAAAAAATGAAACACGTGCTCGACCTCGTGTTTCTTTTTTCTTTTTATGTTAAAAATCATTTATTACATTTAAAATTACAATTTACAAATGGACACGAACGACGAGGACATGACATAAGATTAGTTTGGAATTCGGTATTATTGTGAAAGTACACAGAAGATGGAGTGTATTATGGACAATTATATGAAAACCCAAACTAAATGCTATATTCTATACTTACACATAAATAAATATATATCTGGTATATCTATTATATTAAATTGATTCATTTGTTACTAATAATTCATCCAGGTTTGGTGCAGAGAAGACAGGCGGTTTAATTTATGAATTTGCAGAATTTTTTCAATCGGTCCAAGACCACGTCCCACGTCCATTCCGCGTGCATGGAATTTTACATACTATCAGAGGTCAGATGCCAGTGCTATAGTGCGGAATAATAAAAATTTAGTGCATAAACATGAACAGGTTTGCACGTAAGAAATTAGTTACCTATATTTTTTTCCAAATTATGCATCCACTTGGCATCTTCGCGTGTAAAGCTTCGAAAAAACCAGTTTCATAAATAGGATGGAATTACGTAATTTGTCCGATAGCATTGACAAAAATCAGCTTTTCGTAATTCAAATTGTAATAGTACTAGGGAAAATCAGGCATTACGCTTTGATTTGTGCACGGTAAGAGGAACTAAAGGCAAGAAAAGCATGATACGTACAGGGTCATCCATAACCTGAGTATAATACCGGTATATGTAGTCAACCAGCAAAGAGCACTTCTGGTTGGAGAGATCAAATTAAGAAAATTAGTTTTATTATCATTGAAAATCAACGTTGAGACAAGCACAATAATCCATGAAAGGAAGAATACGACAGAGTTGCATAAAATTTTTGAATGATAATTATTACACTATAAAAAGTACTTATTCTATATTCATATATGGCTCAAATATTTCAATTTTCAATCAGTTTCAATGTATTTGTTTCATTGCATCCACTAGACAAGCAAATAAATAGCCAAGTATAGCTTGACGTAGTAAGACGACGCATTTTCTTCTTACGAACCTTGAAGTACATAAATACTTACAGGACTGACATTAGTAATAATAATTTGTTAGTTATATTTCGGATTCGAGTTAATTATTTGCATTTTATTTTGATGTTATTCCATGGACTAATCATCAACTTCTAGTACTAAAATCCCTTCAGCGTCGTTTGGATAAAAATATTTCCGAGCTTTCGACACGACATCAAGGGTTAGATTAAAAACAGGATGAATTGGACGCTGAAACAATAATGATTTTGAATTGAATTATATCCATGTACTTACAAGCAGTTAGATTCGCAATTCGTAACCGAGGATCACATAACTTACCAATAAGTTTCTTGAACTTCCTAGTTTGATGGTGGGTCCCAATGAATGCTGGGAAATCGAAAGACCGCTCAGAGTATAGCAAGTATGGTAGTAATCCCTTTGTCTAAATTTCACAGAATTAAATGCCGTACTGTTGGATGCTTTGACTAATTACGTGAATTTTATCGAGTTGAACTATTTCGGCACTTACTTGCCAGGTTTATCAATGAGGCCGCCCAGAGGGTGCTGACAACAAATTAGAATATACTCCTGGAGGGCAATTTGATTGAAAATCCAATGACCGTCCTCCGTCAAGTAACAAATATTACTTTGACCTAACACGGCAAATGAGGCCCCTTGCCAAAATGAGTAACACCCGTCAACGAGCTTGTTCGTTCTGCCCTGGAAAAATATATACACCAAACCTCAATTAACACGAATTATGTTTCAATTACCACGATTAAGGCCAATAAGTTGACTTACTGCGAATCCACCCTCCAGAGGAAGCTGTCTAAAACTGAGCCATCGCATGAGCCGACCACTATCCATCAGTGCTTCTTGTTTCAGAAGTATAAGGCTCGCTACTGCACAGAAAGTGTAGCCTCCATGAGCTTCCATTCCGGGAAAACCTCCAAATCCGCCTTCGTAAGTTTGGCATCTACAAAAATATACTTAGTCATAAATCTTACAAAATTGCATTTGTCAATTCGTCTAAATGCGGAAAAACGAACTTACTTGACGACCCACTCCGCAGTTCCATCGAATAGATTGGGAATATCAAGGTTCGTTAATTTGGCTACAACGACGGCACAGTAAACGGCTCGGACATCCACTTCACCTCCTCGATGCATTCGGAACGAACCATCACTAACCTTCATACTCATAATGAAATTACTAAGAGATCTCCTGAAACATGAAGAAAAAACGACCCAAGATTAGCATATAAGCTCTAAAGCAGTACAGACAGGCATAAATGTCAGAGCTACTTATTCACCTATTTATTAGTTCGAAGGCCTCTGTGGATCCCAAAGAAACAAATGCATTGATAGCTGCGTAAGTGGCTGCAAGATGAGGTAATTGTTTGGGTCCACCGCCGAACCCACCCTCCGACTCATGCTGACAATATGAGAGTAAGCGACTAGCTTCATTGATTTCTTCCAAACTCAATTTAAGGTCGAGAATGTTCATGGCATGAAGAATCCAGTAGCATAACCAGGGTTGACTAGCGTCCAATGCCTAGAAATAATTAATCCAACTCCAAATTAGTCAAATTCAAGATCACGAAACACACGAAGTCCAGGGACTTACTTCGTACGCATCTGACAATTGACTCAAACCCCGTCTCAAGAATACGGAATGCTTATCTCTTTGAAGAATAGGGTTCTCATTATTTTTATCCCTCGTCCATTTCTGACTGAACACTTTGTATAAACTGAGTATCTGCTCTTCCACTTCATCCTGAAAATCAGAATCGATTTTAAAGCCGGTTTTTTAAAAAATCAAGTCTAGTATAAGCGACGTAATTTTACAATAGCTGGACCCACCTGTTCATCGTACGTTTGTGACATATGATTATCATTCGGCGTGGTACATTCTTCTAACAGGGAATACGACCTCCCGGGGTATTCCATCTCCGTCTCCATCTAAGCAACCCAGCACGAAACTGACAGTTGACAGTATTGAAAGGGCACAGCACAGGTGACAGGTGACTGTGACTGGGTTGAGGCTGTTGGACAGATTCCTGTGGTTCAGCCTTGTGTCTAGATTTACGTAAAATATCTGTAATTCATAATTACGAATTAGAAATATCAAAACCATCAGTTAGTAACATAATATGTAAAATTGACTATATTGATGACCGACTTATGACTTACCGAAACTACGGGATAATCATCAACAATGTGTGGACCAAAATTAATAATGCTACTGCACGCTTCAGATGTCAAATGTCCGACATCTGATACCCGATCCGATGTCCGACGCACCACTACGTAACGATTCACGATGGACGTTACGTTGGACGTGTCACAATATTCAATATTCAGAAATTTATAAATTAGCAGTGATCAGAGGAGTATTAATTTTTAAAAATTATTAAATATTTTAAACTGGGATGAGCCAGTGGTCAACCAACAATCCAATGAGTTTTCAATTAAGTTTAAAAATTGCAGTTGCCAGTCGGAAGTATCAAGTTTTAAGTCATAAGTCAAGTATTAGTTCTTAGTACTTATCGAAAATACTTCCGAAGTCAGAAGTGAAGAAGGTTAGTTGGTACAGTTTCATTAGAAACGTCGCGCCAATACAAGGACCTTCACCGCCTTCGCTTTAGTTGAGCTCCGCATCTCAACACAACTCTAATGTGGAAAAATGAAAATCAAATCTAATCAGAGCTTCTGAGCAAATGTATACTTATACGTAATAGGTAGGTTGGCATTTTTAGTTTTTCGTAATTTTTACGTTTACGTAATAGATTTTTGTTGAAATTATGTCATATATACACGTTGTTTTAGACACATCTAATTGCCATCAAAATATCACTTTTTTTACACGTTCTTGTTCTTATGGACTCTGCGGTCACTTAAGATTTTCATAGCACTGTGACAGTTCGAATCTAGGCCGCTATGGGGTCGCCACCCGTATTTCTAGTATGCAAGCGAAAGGCATTTGGGAAG
>JAQFYT010000044.1:0-44675 GCA_034694925.1 Ceratophysella denticulata
GACCGATAATGATGGATGTGATGCAATACAGATTCGCGCAAGCGCAGAGTAAAGCAGACTGACGGCTTTCTGAGACATTAAGCGGCGCAAGTTGTTGTTTGTAAACAAGCTTGTAAACAACTCTAAAAATTGAGCAAAACAGCGAAAACGTAAAAAAATCTTCCGGAACGGCTAACCTTGTGAGCTAGCTAGATAGCTCACTAATCAAAAAATCTTGCTTCCATGTATGTTACGGTTCGGGAATATTCTTTTGTTTCTTTTATAATATAATCGAACCGGTTAGTACATAATATTGTATACGGTTTTCGCCAATTAAGTACCATTAATCAAGAAAATTAAAAATTGAAAAATATTGAATCTGAACCGGAATTTAGCGCTCTTTTCAATGGTGTAATTAGTTTTAAGTTCAGAATATGTTTTCCTTCTGAAAATGTCAAATGACTCGGACGCGTTTAGGAGCGCTTCCAATTAATGGGTAATTTGACAATGCTGCAGCAGGTTTGCAATTTTAACGAGTGCACCACTAGAAAGAGCGCTTAATTTGGTCCAGATTCCATAATTAACTAATTTTGATTAGCTTGACTAATGGTGTTTAATTGGCTATAAGACCGCATTCAATATTATCTACGAACCGGTTCGGTTATAACAGAACGGGTGTCAATTTAAGTGGCCTAATTAAAACAAGTTTTGGCCTAAACTTTTTGACAAGTTTTTACCTAAATAAAGACGTTTTCATCTTTTTTGGGCTTTTTAAACCTAACCCAACCTGAATGCACTTAATCTAACCTTTCTTAGCATAAATCACGTAACTATATATGATAAATGATAATTAATTCCATCAAATAATCGATACGATTACAGCGTTTTTAATTACAAGGTTTACTTGCACTCTTAACAATAAGACCTTCAACTCACCCATGAAAAGTAAAAGCAACTAAATTAGGTTTTTATTGAATGGAATTGACAGCCTGATTGTGTTTCTGTTTGTGTTAACGCTAGAGCATAATAGATAATTGTAATATCGTATTTTTATGAATCAGAAGCACAGGAAATACGTTAATCGACTAGTTTGATGTACTGCTCTTGAATAGCCTCAAGTTCCAAGTCAAAGACGAAGCAGCTCCGGAATGCTGCTGGTTTACCCGACTCAATAGTATAGTGCATGGCGGCATAGAAGCCCGTACTGAAGCAACCAAATACGACGAGCATGATGATTCGGAATTTGGCTCCCTAAGTCAAAGTCAACATTAAATCATAATTAACAATTTTATCACAAATATTAAAATCAAGAATTATCAATAAGGTGTAGGTACGTTAACTTACCGGTGCATTTTTATGGAAAATTCTCATAGTCGGCGGCGGTAAATAACTCCGTTTAGGATTCAAGTGCATTTGCTTGTCCGAAAGTCGAATATGGATCTGTATAGGTAGAATACACGGGGTGAAACGCAGAAAATCGGTAATTCGCAGTGTCATTTTAGCATGGTCTAGTCTAATGCTCACCTCCATAATAATGTACATGATTATTTGAATCCCAACCCAGGATAGAAGTAGATAAAGGGTTTCACAGCCCATGCACCCGGATTTCACGAAAGCAGCCGTTATCATACAGCCAACTGTGTCCAAGTAAGTACAATGTGTGTCAGTTAGACTATCTCATATTTATATTTTAATGCTTAATGTCACAGCTTTTTAACTTACTTGCTGCCAAATAGTTGAAAAACCCAAAAAACCAATGAAAGAAAATCTGAATCCGTCTACGTTTCGGACTTTTGAGTCGAAAGACACCCAAGATAAGATGCATTGTGAAAATTAATATGGAGGATGCACCAATGGCCGCGTGAATAAATTGTTTCGTGTCCAACAAATTGAAGGCTTCCGAACGCTTGATTTCAATAGCATAAATTCCACCCACATTGAACACGGCCGCGAGGAGGAAGGTGAGGACGTGAATCGTGTACCACCAAAATTCTTGAAGGAAAAATACTTTGGAATAAGTTTCCTTGTAATACCGTGATACGAAGATTCCGAAGGGTACGAGAGCTATCCAAGCAATGGTCATTTGAATAGCATGGTCACGACGGCCTTCCAACTGCAGAAACATATACAATAAAGGGGTATATTTAATGCGGCACTGAGAATCATGAATTTGGCACTAGAAAATCATGGATTGGCACTGACTTTGCTTGATTTGAACCTAGTGCCAGTTCATGATTCTCAGTGCCAATTCATTACTTTCAGTGCCAATTCATTATTCTCAGTGCCAATTCATTATTCTCAGTGCCGCATTAAATACCACCCTACAATAAATAGCATTAGTTACATGAATTACTATAGTTAACAGAATCCAATGGTAATTTATAATTTAACCTGTCCAATAGGCGGAACTTTGTCCCCTGGTGGCGGTGCAACGGTACCGAAACGGGCACAATGACATCTCTCTGCTTCTTGCATATCTTCTAGTCTTTTGAGTCTCCGTAGATTGTGCTTGGTTGTTTCGTAAATCTTGTGGAGGTTTCTATCCTTTATTGAACGGTCTTTGGGCACATACCTGGATGCAAGAAATAGAAAATGAAATTACCTACATATACATAGGTTTTCAACGAAAAATTAGAATTAAATCAATCAATTATTCTTAATTTCAAATACGTACTTCTGTTCTTCTAGTACTCTTCGATTGATTAGGGTCAGAGATTTTTCATCGATCAGTCCTCGATAGTAGCGCGGTTGTTCCAGCGCTAGTGAAAAATAGTCAGAAAACGTTGGTCATTAGTTATTAAATTACAGGTGTAATCACGTTGTAATACGATATAACATTATTAGCACACGTAATATTATCGATAGGTAGTATTATCGCAAGGTCCCTTCAGTCAGTGATGACTCTAGCTGAATCAATCACGATCGATACAGCATGTTGCCGCAAAACATAGCGACAAAGAAACAGTATTTACGTAATCAATTGAAGCGATTCTGGCGGAGGCCGCGGTCAGCGCAGGGAAGGTGGACCACCGCGCGCGTTCGACAGACCTCGAATCGGCACGTTATAAGACAGCAGTATCATATGAAAAGTATACCGGATATCGATTCCAAGTTTGTGGCAGCCATGTTTTGTTACAGCATCTTACGATTGTCTTCGATAAAACCACGATGATTTCGATAAAGCATCAGCACATGGGTTATACTTAAAACTGAAACTACCAAGATACTTATTCTTTCATCCAAACTTACTCAAGCCTTGGTAGACTTCACTCTTGGATCCCATGATAAAATTCGGGCCTTCATCAGGTTTGATTATCCATTTCGGAAGGACGTCACCGGCCACGGGTTTAATTCCAGGTGTTTCTGGGAGTTTCGCCAATCCATAGATAGGGTACTTGTCCACAGCGTAGTAATCCTTATTGAGGGCAACGTGACAGTCCAGAGCATCCGTATGAATAAATCGGGCTGGGAAGTAGTCCCAGCCCCCAATCGTCTTTTCAGTCGGGTACAGAATGGGATACTTGGCATTCCAACCGAAGACACCGTACTTGGGAGAGTGTCGGTAACAGTGATTCGACTGAACTGGACTGGTTGGTCCTGACGTTGTACCTGGCTTTGCTAAGTTAGGATCGGCTTTCTCAAAGGAATCCTTAAAATTCGGATCGAAGCAATCATAGTATTTGTAAATCTTTTCCAAATTCGATTTTCTGTATTCTACTCGTCCATCACGAACCATTACCATCGGCTCATTTTCAGCCCCTTCCAAAACCAGCAGTGTTCTGGGAAAATAAATACAAAACATGTAGTAGATAGACGATAATGGCGAAATAGTCGAATAGTCACATGCTTTGAAATGTTTTCAATACAAAACGGTCGATTAAGTTTTCATCTTACTTGACATGTATTTCTCTTGAGAAGGCACTTGGAGATGTTGATTGTGCAAATCTCCATGTAACATGAATTGTGGATACTGGATCCTCGAAATGCATCATAATTTGACCTGGATGCTGAAATGATTAAAAAAAGGTTACCTACTCACTGTTAAGCTTTGGATTCCTCTTTGAACACAGCATCGTATGAGATTATCAAACGATTGTATTATCAATTTTGTTTTTTGTCGAAACTCCGTTTTCGCCCTTAATCCTGAGTTCAAGACCCAATATAATTTCATTGATTAAACCAACGGTAAACGGTATACCGGGTTAAAAAAACTAACTTCAGTTTTGCATTCGATAAAATTATATAACTATCGTTCGCTGATAAAACGTTCGTCCTTTGGAAACTTTGCGTGCTGGTAGACTCACCGTAACAGCATTGTCGGACACAAACATACATGGAATGGCGTCTCGACCCTGACCCTGGTGGCATCTGTCAAGAAGAGTCTTATCACCCTTACACTTCCCTAAACATTCTCCACAGGGAATCCCAGTATTGAAATCTCCAATGGCTGCTCCATCCTGATCATGGACAATGATGAAGGCATAGGATATTCTCTTGTCAATCGGCTTGGGGTCAATGGGGTCTGGAGGCGTAGGAGGTGTCGGGCCTGTTGGGGTTTGGGTTGGCGGAAGATTCGGAGCTCCTTTAGTAGTACGTGAGGCGAGTGTTGGGTCCAATACCCCATCTTTGAACCCAATTTCAAAATGGAGATGGTTATGCAGTCGTCGGCCATTCACCTTGATTTCCGTCACTTTAACATCAAACGGATTCTCCAGCCCGAACTCGTACACTTGTTGAGCTGCCCATGGGGAAGTCTTCTTAGCCGTGAATAATGGAGGATCACACGGCGTTGTAACTAGTGAAGGTCCTGCTGGAGGAACAACACCGAAGACATTAAAGTAAGCTTCTCCGCCGCAAGAATAATGGAGTCGATAGTCATTGATGTTCGAGGCCACGGCGGCGGATGATGGGACTACTTTGGGTCTCGGGATCTCATTATCCTTTGAGTAAAGCCGGTAGACAGGGGAATATATTTTGTCCAGAGCACAAAGGTCAAAGACGCTGTATAGATTGAAGCGATAGCCTTGGACGAAGATTCCGGATTTTTGTGGTAATGGAAGTTGAGCGGAGTTTTTGGGTTCCTGTACTCCAATGATATCTCTAGCTTGGACCATGAGCTCAGGTATCCCGAGACTGTATACCGTATCATCCCAATTATCTTGAATCCAGGGCCAGGGTTCAACTATTCCGTCTTTGTTCACGTCCCAGATGGGTGGGTAGAAATTTTCAACGATTTTTTGAAAGTGTTTGTGTTCAGGGAACTGCATTAATAAGAAACGAATATTATATGTACATATAATTGACTATAAACGTATTAATTTTATACGGGGTAAATCAAATTATATTGAGTTGCAACGAAAACTTGAAAGTTCCGAAATATTGGAACTGAAATTTTACTAACAATTAATTCATGTTTTATCTTTATAGTCGTCTTTCGGAAGAAGTGCCAAAGAAGATGACACAAGGCAACGGGCGGGCAAGGGTTGTATTTTGCAAAGTAAATCTATGCCGTGCCGTGCCACACTCTGTCTTTGACATTTCTTCCGAAACGCAGTGCTCTAGAGCCGGGTCATATTCTCTGGCAAATTACGTCTCTCTTGACACTTCTTCCGAAACCCGACCCACCCTATAACCGTTTCATTGACCGACCACACTTACTTCGATTCTATCTTGGATCTGCGTGCTTACTCACCCTCATCATTTTCCGGTTCTCGTCATAGTTGACCTGACGAAAATGGTTCCCGATGATACAGAAAGTGGAGAGGTCCATATTGTCACAATACTTGGCTAAGCGGTTAAAGGATTCTAGAACCTTGATTTGAGCCAGGAGAAACGCACAGAACAGTAATCGGAAGGTTGCCTTCGTCATTTTTCAACGCAACGTAAATCTGACGAAAAACTGTAACCCTTAAACGCTATCACTATCAGAGATTTGAACTTATGTATCGGGAAGAATTAACTTTCAATAACTAAACACGTTTAACTATGATTTATTATTATTTCAAGTTTCAGAGAACGATATTTAATGGTTTGGTGTGCCGTTAGTGCCACGATGACAAAACGAACTTGTACGTGTCGACCTACCGCGACCTCCGGTATCAATGATTTTGGCTAAGTGTGCGTGGTGTCCGTGCGTTCTGCGTACGATTCTCTTAAAATTTGCCGGTAAAACCAGGGTTAGCATTAGCATTCATTACACGCATGCGTGATACGATATGTATCAACACCAACATACATGCACACGTTATGATATGACCGTTTACCAACGTTTTTGTATTTTGACCGTTGCTTCTTCTTATTTTACTCGTTTGACCGATACTATCGAGTGAATCGAGTGAATGGTATTATCAAGATCGATAACATATCGATTTAACGAGAAAAGTCAAAAATTTTTGCAGAGTTAAATCTTGGGTATAATATGCACTCAAAGAATAAAGGTCCGTAGGTAATAACAGCGCAGCGGTCAACCAGCTAAATCCGGATTTTTAAGCGTTCATATGATACTGTCATATCCAAATTACTGAATGGGATTTAAAAAATTCAAAAACTGTGATTTGACTTTTTTATATTTATTTTATTTTATAAAAAACTGGAAAAAATTAGTATGATTTACATAGAACATAGTATGTATAAAATTCATTGTTGTTAAGTACCTGTTAAATTTATTCAAATTGTCATTAACGAGGTCAAAGATCAGTCAACGATGTAACATATGGTAAAAATCAGAGGAAAGTCCAGAAATTCCAGAAATTCTTAATTTTGCTGAGACAGGACTGGGTGCAGTTGCGGTGATCCTAGATTAAAACTTGGTGGACGATTTCCTGCATCTATTTTCAACATAATGTGAATGTGAATTATTTAATTGAATATTCGATTCGTCTAATTCTCGTATTTTGAATTTTTGGGTATCTTATAATGTTAGCTAAATGTTAGTAGATCTTGGATACTTGCCCCCAGGACCACGTATGGTCTAATATTGTATTAGCTAGATATTACAAAATACCGCTGAAATTCAAAATATGAGAATAACCTTAATGCACAATACATTTATTTTTCATATTTCCATATTAAAGTCATGAATCACCAAAATATCCGCCAAATTCCCGTTCAATCCCGGTAATGTCATCGTCTAAATTCCCTGATTTTTCCTGTTGCGGTTTCTTCGGTGGCGGTTTTTTCTCTTCCTCCTGATTACTCGTGGACGGTGTGTTATTCGTTGATTTGTCATCTTCTTCTTCCTCTTCTTCATCTTCGTCTGGTGCATTTTTTCGTGCTTTTGGATCTTGCTGTGTCTCTTCTTCTTCATCATCTTCTTCTTCATGTTCTTTACCGCGATTATTTCGAGTTCTTACCGGTTTTTCTTCTTCTTCAGGTTCCTCTTCTTCTTCTTCGTCCTGTTGTGGACGATTTCGATTTTGACCACGACCCCGACCACGGTCTTCGGGTTCTTCTTCTTCCTCGTCGTCTACTTCTTGACGCTGTTCACGATCACGATCTCGACCGCGGCGATCATCATTCTCGCGGCGTGGTTCACCGATATTTGCGTAATCATCCGGACCTTTGGGTGACCCATCGTCTTCGTGGGCTTCATCCTGTGATGGATTGTAATTATTATTATTATGTCGATTTGACTTGGGTGGTCGGGTTTCCTCGTCAAATTGCTTGATTGTGCGCGTGTAGATTGGGTCAAATGAGGGGAGGTCACGAGAGCGACCGGTAGGATTATCATCGTATGATCCCGATCGGCCTGGGCTATACGGTCGTTCTGATGAAGGTCTTCGTTGGGGATATTCTAAGTTTGGGTGGTCAAAGTTGGGTCTTATGTCCGGTGAGGATGGTCTACAACAGAAAGATCAGAAATGTGGATTAAAAGGGAATACAATTCAGAAGTGAAGGACATCTACACGAATTATTTATAGAATATTTAATTAACATCCTAACTTTTTAGATAAAAAATATATTTCGGCGTAATCACAACCTAAATCGTCGATCTTGATCAGAAGGATAAAATGGTCTGGGTTGATCGTGATCGCTTCCGCCTCTCGAACTTGGACGATGATCGAAATCGCCGAAGCCTCGATCTCGATCATTAGCCTCAGATCCTCTCGGTCGCTCTCCGGATGGTCGCACGAAGTCATCAATATGCTCATTTGGATCTGAATCGTAATCATCAAACGGTTGCTGAGGTCTTCGACCATTATTTGAATTCGAACTTGGCCTTCTTGACTGCTCACGGTCACGATTTCGGTCAAAATCATTTCCAAAGTATTCTTCTTGTGGTGGAATCCGATGGTCATGTCCGTTCGCATCATCTTCTTCATAGTCTCTATCTGGACCATCTTTGTACCGACTTGGACTTGGACTATTATTCGTACGCCGTGGCGGAGTGTATCTCGACTCGCTATTCGGTTTCCTGTATGGCTTATTCTTACGGTGATCTCGGTCATCTTCTTCACGCTCAGGTTTACGTTTTTCTTCTACTTCTTCAGGCTCATCTTCAGCCTCTTCTTCCTCTTCTTCTTCCTCCGGTTCTTCTTCTACAACCGGCTTCTTTGACGGTTTCGGTTTTGGCGGACGAGGGTCACCGTAGTAGTAGTCCGATGCAGGGTCGTCTCGGGACGGCGGTGCATTGAAATATGTGGTATCGCCACCTTTATCAATTTTCTTGGCTGGAAGGGATGGCCGCGGTCGCAGATAGGGATTCACCGGCGGCGGACGATGTGGCGTAGGTAGTACGGGTTGTGGTTGAAGCTGTGGGGGTGGCTGTGGCTGGTAGACCGGTGCGTAGTGGGTTGGCGGCACGGGTGCATGACCGTGATGGACAGGGCTATGTCCATGATTGTGGCCGTACTGGACTGCGACGGGTGGGGCTTGCGATGGGTAGTACGGTTGTGGTTGTGGTTGTGCCGGATAGTAATGAGTTTGTGGCACCGGATTATATCCTGGATGTGGCTGATGATGCATAACTGGTTGAATGGGTACCGGAGCCAGAAAGACCGGCTGTTGTGTGACGGTCACATATTGCGGAGTCGGTTGCAGCGGCTGAATCGGATTGTTGTTGTGATTCTGGTAATGGTTGCTTCTTGGCAGAATATTACCAATTTGATGATTGTTGTAATTCGTCTGAGGTTGAGCGGATGGGCCCTGCGGGGCGTATTTGACCCCTGGTCCCTTCGCCCTAAAATTACTATTGATATCATTCGGTTCATTGTCATTATCGTTGTATTTGTGTTCAAATACTCCACCGGGTTCCTTGTAAAACGGGAGATTATCGTTATTCTGGTCAGTTTCCTTCTTCAGCTTGACATGGGAATTTTTGACCCCAGAAGAAGCCGATTGCGGATGAAGCTGGACGGGCTTTGGTTTCGGTAGTTTCGAAAGTTTTCCTTCTTTAAGTACTACGGGGCTATTCGCAGGTGGAGGGGGTCGGGGTGGTGGGGCACGGTAAGCTGGCGGTGACGGCGTGGTTCGAATTGGTGGTTTGACCGCAGGCGGCGGAGGTAAATTTTCCTTATGGGACTGCTGCCTGTTCCCAGCAACACCGGCGGCACCACCTGAATTGACTCTTGACCCAAATGCCGAATGTGCCGCACGGAAATCCCGGAAATCCTCGACGGTCAAATCATCTTCATTATGAGCCACGCTAATCGGATTCTGTGTAGGTGCATAAATGTGGTTATGCGGGGAATACGGTTTAGTGTACCGATTCAATCTTGGAGGCAAAGGCTTCGTGGTCGTTGATGGTGGTGGGGTAGTGGTCGTGAAATGAAACGGAATCTTGGTCGGACGGTTCCCACCAACTTGCTCCGCGGTCACAAACCGTGTTTCCACCTGCTCAATTGTTTCCACTTCAGATTCCGGCGTGGTCGACGTAATTTTGGGTTGAGTGTACTCTGTTCCATGGTTATGAACTTGGACATTCATTGGAGGCTTGAGCAGCGTTTTATTTTGATGATGGGTCAAGTGACCACCAACTCGTGTGGAATCATTTCGAGCCGGAGGCTGGGTCGTCGTGGGTGCCGGAACTTCTTCAGCGCTATCATATTTCTTCATACCATAATGTGACCCTGACCCTGCCTTCATTTTGAGATTGGTCAAATTCTTGAGTCGATCCAGTATTCTGTAACTTTTCCGACTAGAATTCATGGTTTCCCCGAATGAAGCCTGGGTGAGGTCACTAATGGTGGAGGTCATGAGTTCATCTCGGCTCGGTGCTGATAGGGTTGGATTCGGAGAGGTCGTTCTGCTCAAGGTACCTGCAATTTGCTTGGGATCCTTTGACCGGAGACTGAGACTTAGAATTACCCCTGGTTTCTTCAGTCGACTTTTCAATGGATTATTGACCCCTGCAACGGTCAACCGGGTTGTGGATGAAGACGTATGAACAGTGAAATTTGCAGGTACGACCACAGTACTGCTCCTTATCGTGGTTAAGGTCTCTCTTCCTTGTGGTAGCCTACTCCGTCCTGAGTCTGTAAAGTTCGTATAAGATACCCAATGATACCAAGTGATACCAAATGCGGTTAGGAATAAGATTTTAGCCAAAGTTCCATAAGATACTATTGAATCTCAAATCCTATTTTTGGAAAGAGGCAGGCGATAAGCTTCGTCTAGTTTGGCTTTGGACTCAATAGAGCATTAACTTTTAAAGTTTTATTGTTCCCCACTCAAGCGTGTGGGCTTAGGCTAAGTTTTAGTATGTATGTTAAGTATGTAGTTGGTATTTTTGGTGACTTAGGAATTTTTTTTACAGGGCAATACTAAACGAGGTGAGACGTAAATCAGAGCACAAAGCTCTTTACAGCTTACAACATCGAGTCAAACTCAACTAAACCGTGAAAAAACGTAAAAGAAAAAAAATAGAACCCAGAAGAAGTGAACGCTATTTAGCCAAACGTGAGCAGCAGCAGTGTGCCACCAAGGCAAGGTGATTGAGCTAACGCTTGATTAATCAATTTTCGTTAGTAAAGTGACGCTATCGCTATATGTATGAACGAAGCACGATAGACGGTTAAGTATGTGCTGTGTATGATGTGTAACTGCATTCTGCTTTCCAATTTTGGATGATAATTCATTGCACCTCGCGAAAACTAATGGCGTTAACATATGTACATATTTTTCAAATAATGGCAAATTGTAGTTTTTTTTATTACCTGTGTTACCCTCGGACGTCTCGGTATTTCCAATAACGCCCGGAATAGCGGCATTGCTCAGTATGACTAATTGAAATAGAATTAGAATTGGCACCTGCGAAAAACAATGAAATCGAGTGTGAATAAAGGTGATTAAGACACAGGTATTTTTGTGAAACGCGGCGCCGTTTAATTCTTAAATATTCTAGCATATAGCAGAACACTACAAATAGTTTTTTAGATTTGCATGTGTGGCAAAACTTACAAATCCTAAATTACACGTCCAATTGACTGAGAAATATTTTTGACAGCACATTTTGGAAAATCCAGATTTTTTTTTCACAAAATCACTGGATTCACACCATTAAAAAACTCTCGCATTTCTCGTGGCTTTTTAAAGTTTCAAGTATCACTTAGCCCAACATTTGAATTTGATTGAATTTCCATTATGACCGGCAATGGATCAAACCCCTAGTTAACTTTACACTCCACATATTGGAACTTGGAACAAGTATGTAAATTTGTACAAAATTTTCACCCAAACTTGTATTTCAATTTTTTTTTAGAAATTTTGAGGTATTAAAAAAGTTCGATTGCTAACATTAAGAATCAATTCAGAGGAGATAAGCCCTGCACTTAAGAGAGGTAGAGATGTAAATAAAAACTGATTGTGAAGTCGTAGTCAGTGACTTGGATCATTTCATAGCCTAAAAGCCTTGGCTTGGGTGCACTTTATCATTTCTCTAATTTGTGCACATATACAGTAGCTGTAAGAATAAGAATGGTTTTAAGAAAGAAAAACAAGAAAAAGGAAGACGATTACCCAATCAAGGTACTTCTGTGGGATGGCAGGTGCATCTTCAGATGATCAGAGCGTGTGAATTTCAGACTTATACGTTGATACACACGTCTATATCAGAATACCTTACCTGCACTCATTTACTTCAATTGGAGCACACGGAAGATGCTTATGACGAAATTTTTCTGTGATTTGTGATGCACCTGATTTACTTGATTTGATACAAATATTAAAAGTTTGACTCTGAGACTGGGACTGTCTGTGAGAAATACGCTCGTGTTCTGGTATACTTTTTGCGTGAAATAAAATTAGTATATACACATAGGTATATTGTATTTAATTAAACATTGTAAACGTACATACATATTGCGCAAATCAATTTCAAAAATATATGCTAACAAATCTGCGTGGATCACCTGATACATTAACCTAAACTGCGCCTGCTAAGGTTTCAATCTACGACAATAAATTAATCATTTTAGCAAACATATGTATTAATTCTGCGTGGCACAGATCGTCGTTCAGCGTTTTTAGCATGATTCGTCTGTCTTGGGCCAGTTTCTGCAAATAAACTCGAATTGAAAATGATTGAGCTTTTGCATATTCAATTTATGGTGTCAACTACACCGTTCAAATGATTTATATTTGGAATAAAAAAGTGATATTATTAATTATGAATTAAAAGGTCTTGTAGTCTCAGAGTTCTATGAGTACAGATAAATGAAGTACCTAACACATATCTTTCTGAATAACCAAAGTTTTCCCATGTCACTGGCTGGCACTGCACTACGTGCAATGGGCAATTGAGCCATAGGAACCCTTATGGTAGCGTAGCGGCTACCGTAGTTATCATTCTGGTTCTGGTTAAATTTCTCTGACCGTGTGACATGTCGGCATGTTTCAAAGCTTCAAATTCGTAAAGGTACATAAGATACATGGTAATTAAAGTATTTAGATTAGATAAACGCTATTTTACATAGGACATGTGTAAAGATCACACGGCAGTTAAAATTTAATTTAAGTACTGTAATTGAAAACACAGTAAATTCCCAAAATAGTTGTAACGCCTGATTGTACCGGAATTTCTCCGGAATAATACCGAAGCAAAACTATAGGCTATAACACATACTATAACAATAAAATACAATACATATAACACAATGTAGTAAACACAAGGTTTTTCAACGGATTTAACGGGAATTGCCCGTTAAATTAAATTGATAAAAAACGCTCATTTCCCGTCGAAAACCCTTGCGTAAAACTGTAACAACACATACAATTTGTCTGTGTTCTAGCTTATGTGATTTAATAACATAAATGAAACCAAACACGATATGCGTCAAGATCGGGCCCAATTTAGCCGACTACGAATACACAAAATATATGTACATAGAATTTGTATACCTACCTGCGAATTGTCTCCATAATTCCTACTCGTAATAGAGATGAACACGCCATCAGACCCAGAGAAATTCGAACCTATTATCAGTGTACTGGTAATAAGCTCGAATATCTCTCACCAGACCATTTTGAATCCAAGATCCAAGCAAGAATCTCACGGTTGCGGTACCTGGCCTAGCTTAATTTAACAATGATGATTTGGCATTCCAAGACATACACGTTTTTTGACTTGACATTGCATAAGAAGATACATTACACGCTCAGTTTAGTCCAACCATCCCATCATGTTATGTATTTTTTGAGTTAAAGTTAAAAGCGAAAATACGGCATAATCCCAAAGTCTACGTAATTGGGCCAAACTTAAATTACCTACGCATTCGTCAAAACTATTCACAGCTTAGAACACTATCTTAATACTGCTCTCAATTAGTAGGTCAGAAGGAAGTTAATAGTCATGTTGGACGCGGATCCGAAAGCTTTAGCTTCATAAAATTATGCATGCTCTGCTACATAAGTTCTATTCTTATTCCGTCTTACATGCTACAAGTATAAATACGACAGAAATCATAGGAATTGTCAATCAGTTCTCAATCCTAATCTTAATCTTCAGTTAATACCAAAGAAATTCGTGCTGGTTTTGTGAATTTTTGCTAAAATTTTGTGAAAAACTATACAACAATGGTAGCAATTTTTGGAAAAATTACAATGGTTCTCCTCTTCGTAGTCTTTGCCTGCTTGGCGGTAACACAGACGGAGGCGGGTCACCGCCGGAGACAATATGGTGGCTGGCACCGGGGTGGCGGCGGCGGTGGTGGTCGTGGTGGAGGCGGTGGTGGTGGCTACGGACATCGTCAAAGCCATGGACATGGATGGAGTAAGCCAAAATCCTAATACATTATGAATATTTCATAAAGCCTCTTTGCAAATTTGACATAGCATTACCTGAAATTCAATTAGCATTCATTTCCGCTCATTAAAAATTAAAATAATAGACAGGTAGTAATTAACCTGCTTGTTCGTGCCAGGATTTTTTTTCATGTCAAGTGTCATGTCAATTACAATTACAACAATACCTACTTGAAACTTGAAATGGGAATACTCCAATTATTCGATTAGAAAAAATAGCAGAAACTCGAGGAAGTGAATGAATAAATGCATGCATAATGTTACAGGAAGGCCAACGCCCTAAATTGAATTTACCTTATATATCTTCAATACTTCTGCTAGGCATCTTACTGTATCTACTTATTTGGTTTGGTTGTTATTGTTTGGGCCGATTAATCTTGTATAGAAGCATCAGTGACTTGACCTTAAGATTAAGCTCATACGCATAACATACTGTTGGTTAGTCGTATGTCTTTACGGGTTCGCATACTTTTAGCTTTAACCTAACCAATATTAGCATGGATATTCAAGTTTACAATTTAATTCTCATGTTTATGCCCTAAAATGATTTATATATGATTCTTTTACAGGAGGATACGGTGGAAAGTAAAACCGGAAATTGCCTAATGACACCTGACACGAGAGATTCGCAGTTTCTCGCTATTTGCGGACAATGAAGTTATGATGTCGATTACGCCTACGCAATTGGCCGTTTTTTCATCAAATTCGATCAAATAAAATTCATGTAATTGCACGTAGCACGGTAAATCTTGATATGAACTCTAACTGGACGTTTTGTTTGTAAATTGTAAAAAATGTAACATGCACTCCCGTCGTGGAGGGTTCTTGGCAATGAAAACAGTACAATAAAGAAATATACGCCTCACTGGGAAACCAAACTATTATGCCTCATTATTCATCATTATTCATTAAGTGTAGAGTAATTACATGGAGTAAACAATATACAATGATTGTCGAGTACTCACTCTTTACATGGTATAATTGTGTAGCTACAAGTACAAAAATAGACACAATGAATATTCTCGTATAGGTACTTTGTTTATGGTTTGTGTAGGTGTAGTCTGCTATTGCAGGTATAATTGCTTACGAAAGTACAATGTCACTATTAAAGGTTAATTGTGGTAGTACGTAATGCCCATGTCCATGATATTGAATTCTGAAATTTAATTGCATTGGTACGATTAAAACGAAGGCGTCAGTGTTTCACCGTTACGATATTTATGAATAAATGTAGTAATAAGGAAATTGAGATAAGTATGTAAATAAATAGTTTTCCAAACATCAAACATCACAGAATTTGCAAAAAGTTTGTATTTCACTCGCACTTCGAATAAAATTTTAGTATCACTGTCGTATGCAACCCATCGCGTTTTGAGAGTATTGTTATAAGTAAGGTTATAAATTGTGTGGTTATGTTAAGTTGAAGGTTTAGGGTAGCCCGAATTTAGATAACCTAACCTGATATTTAAAACCCGACCTAAACAACGCTATAAAACTCAAACCGCGGTGTGTCAAGCGTCGTACACGACAACGACACCAAAAATTAGTAATTTCATTGGAGCTGGGAATTTTGTAACCAGTATACCTACATAATAGGCGGGTTTGTGTTCGAGTTCTCCACAAGATAGGTACAAATATATATTTATGTTCGACCTCTAAGCTATTTAAACTTCGTTCTTAGGAAAGCCTATAAATATAAACAGATTTTTAACTATAATACAGTCAGAATTGTATACAGCTATCTAATCAGGCGAATCTAAGTTCCGAATATCAAGGCAGACCACGCTATTTTGTCTGACCTGGGTACTGAATATTGCATTACCTGTGCGGTCGATGCGCTTTTTGAATCCGTGTATTACATATCAGGTTAGGTTCGAACAAAGCAGCTATTTATATTTAATATTAATATTTAATACCTACTGCAATTCTACCAATTAAGACTACTACAGCATCCAAGCACAGTTATGGTAAAAAAAATTGAAAGTCTTAAGCTTGACCTTGTCCCGTCGTCCTTAATCATCATCAAACCCTTCTTTTTCTATCGACACACAAGAAACCGCATGGGCCCAGCCCAATGTCCATAAAAAAATCAGGCATAAGATTTCCTTCCTGTCGAAATCCATTGACTCACTGAATGCTAATGTTAATGTTGAATGGACTAACTGATCTCATTGTGTATACCTGCGCTAACATAATGCCTACATGGCTAATAACAATAAACACATTATTATACATATGAATAAGAAGCCAAAACCAAGTCAGGCCGAGCCAACTCAAGCCAAGTCAGTAATGTGCAGATTAAAGTTGATTGTCTTTATAACTTCCGTCTATCTGAGTCGCCCCATATATAAGGCCGTCTGGAGAGAAGAAGCCGTACTCATTAATTGGACCAACCTTTCATCAAGATCATCGCTCGTGTTCGAATTTGGAAGATGCTCCGCTCCATCACGGTAACACATTTTTAATATTTTGCTGATTTGTTATGAATTAACCGTAAAAAACAACTTTTTCCAGCGCTGTGTTTCGTAAGCGCTATTCGTTTTTTTTAAAGTCGGAGTATAAACCCCCAATTTTTTTTTTTTTTTTTTATTCGTTTTTTCATAACCATACTGATTTCAATACTGATTACAATGCAATCTGCAATACGTAACAGTACAGTAGGTAGATACAATTAACTCACGAAAATTGTATACTGTTTCAGCTCGTACTGCTCGTCAGTCTGGCACTTGGCACTCTCGCCCAGGACCAAGGAACCAACTACAATGCTGGTGACCATGGAAGATCCGAGACGGTGACTGCGGACGGAGAAGTTCAGGGTCAGTACCACTACAATGATGCCGATGGAAAGCTCATCACAGTCAAATACCGGGCTGGCAAGAACGGATTCGAAGTTGAAGGTAAGCTATTTTTGTATCAAATCGTGTATGACCCTAAAGTTTATACCGATTTCACCCTAAAATTCCTGCATATTCCATAGGTGACCATTTGCCCAAAGCCCCGCAACCGCAACAACCCCAACCCCAGCAACCCTTCTACCAACCGCAACAACAATACCAGCAACAACAATACCAACCCCAACCCCAGCAATACCAGCCCCAGCAATATCAACCCCAGCAACAATTCCAGCCGCAACAGCAATTCCAGCAACAACCCCCTATTCCCCAGCTCTTCCAAAACTTCGGTCAACCCCAGCAACAACAACAGTTCCAACCCCAGCAACAATTCCAACAACAACCCTTCACCCATCCCAATGCTCTTCAACAAGGCCCAGCCTTCCAACCCCAGCAACAATACTACAACCCGAACCAGGCTCAGCAGCAACAGGGTCGTGCTAAAGTTTCCGTCTCTCAAGCTCCTGGAAGCGGATTCACTTACACCTACGAAGCATAAAGATCTTAATTCATCTGTAACTGTAAAGGCTTTTATGTGTGCATTTCTTGTTTGGATCGACTGACTGAATTGAGTGTAGTTTAGATTTACTTATTTTGAGTTCTTTTTTGTACTCTGTGCATTGTTATTCTTGTCGCTTGTTTCGTGTGAATAAAAATATTTAGGAACAATTTTTAATTGGAATTTTGCGGAAATTTGGAGGCCATTTTAGTTTTCGGAAACCAAAGCCAGATAATACTTCCAATAACTTTTTTTAAAATATCAGATATTTGGGTTACAGCTAATTCTAATTACTTAATTAGCATTAAATTAACCTCGAGCCAGCATATCGCTCCAGAGCTGATTCAAATTCTTGCCAGTAAGCCTTGGCCATATGGTATCCGCATATGTGCCTTCTCTCGCGTCCTTATTGACCCAATACAGCATATCTTCCCTGACCTGTGTCTTTACATAATTGAAAAAGTAGGCCGTGACCCCGTAGCCGTCTGTGTATGACTGTGACTTGTTCGGCTTCCCTGGTTTCCGGTTCCCTTCCCAATTGTACTCGTAATACCGCGCGTAGTCCGCAATCCCTTCCCAGATCCAAGATGGTGGGTTGTTCTTGTAGCTCTGGATGCAGTGAACCATTTCGTGGATCATGGATCCCGGTGGGTCATCCTTGTAAGCGCGGTAGAAATCCACGCTGCCCACAATTCGGTTTTTCCAGTACTCCGCATAGGCCACGCCATTGTAGGTCGGGTCAAAGTAAATGTGAATAGAATCAGACGGGGTGTAATTCGGGGAGCGGAGGACATAGCTGAGGTAAGGGTGCCAGGCTTCCATGTGTTCCTTAGCTTTGCGAGCGAAGCCGTCCAGGTCAGGGGCTTTGGATACATCATAGGTCACGGTCAAGGATTCTGAAATATGCCAGGGGTATTTGGATAAAATACTCGCGGCTTACGCATATGAAAATTCTTATACATCGTAATTCTTAACACGGTCTAAATTCTTACCTCCTAATTCGGCGAAAACTGCCAAGACCAGGCAAACCTTAACAAATGCGCGGAACTCCATATTGACCCCCAGATAATATGCAAAATACTATCTCTGATATTGAATGATGCTACCCGAATTCGAATCATATTTATAGGACCATTTATTTCTGAACAGGATATGACAAATGTTAACTTGTAATTGTATTATTCAGCTTAATCCGACTGTTTTTTGACAAAATGGTGACAGCGCATCTGTGGGTTTTGAATAATAGTTCAATTTGTCATTTTAACGGCGTAGTTCAAGGGCGTATTTGCCCTGTCCCGGTGAAATTTAACCATTTGATTCTGAGTAATTTGTATTACATAAGGAAGCTTATGGTATGATTACTTGTGTTTGGACAGATGTAATATGTATTAGTGGTTTTGTATCTATGTACTATTTAACGCATTAATTATCCATAATCGACAAACGTAACAGTATCCGAGTATTTACAATGTATTTTGCGTAATATGTACCTTTATAGACGCGAGATATGTGGTTTTATTTTGGAAAATTTGCCGTAATTCTATACGAAAAGTACATAACTCAAACAATTATATGTAACATTAAATCCATTATTATGCAATTTAGCGTCTGTCTAATCGTAAGTTTTCAAACCTAGAAGCTACATTTTAGTAGATTCATTACTGACGTCATAACTGTACTTGTATAACCCTTGAATGACATGCAATCTCGGGTTTCAAAGTATTCTAATTTTATTCGTGAAAGTAAAGAAAGCTGCAGTGTCGGTAGATGTTTTTGAATATTTAATTTGAATAAACACAAATTATATTAAATTAGCTAATTCATTGCAAGCAAATAACATGACGGCGAATGTCGACCATAATGAAGATACAGCATCTGTAATACAATAGCGAATAAAAAAACGAGTTAAGATTTTGTCGCTTATAATTTCACCATTCAGAAATCTAGCCTTTAATATTAGTAGACATACCAATTAAAGATCCAGATGTTGTGGCATGAGAATTTCTAATAGTTAGAAGGTTATTCTTCTCCGTGAACTGGTAAGTTCCCTCAAATCCGGTCGCGTCGTAGCGATCATTTGACCGGAAAGTAACGCGGAAGAATTTCCGATCGGACTTGCTTTTTAAGTCCTTAAGCGTCCCGCATTTCCGGTCATATTTCCGGTCTACATTCCGATAATTGGAAAATTCCACATAGTCCGAATGGGACTCCTGATCACATCTGCGAATATTCAATTTAAGTAAAAATATTAGTTAATTTGGACAATCGTAATTTACGAACTCAAGATTTTCAAGCGTTACTTACGGCTCAACCCCATCAATATGGAAGTACGTAAAGTAGAGCTCTACATGCTCATTTTTTGTTCCGTGAAACACATAATTACCTGTAATTGTATTACCCAAAGAATAGTCAATACCCAGTCAATCAAATATATTCTAAAGAAATTTAAATTAGCATAATTTAAATTACACTCCGTGTCACGGGGATAATATCCCGGATAATTGGGGCTACTGAAGGTCCCATTGCTGGTAACTGTGCTGTTGAATACAAATTCACAGGCACCTTCTTCGACCTGTCTTCCGGGACGAATACCAAAGTCTGAAAACAAAAATATACATTTTGCATGTAATGTTATTTTAGTTGGTATAGCCATTTTGTCAAACGGTAGCTTACCCGTTACGAAGAAATAAAGCGCCGTAAACCCACGGTTAATCCGTGAAGAATGCGGCGCATTGAGCTCCAGAGTGAGCTTGTTGCCGTTTGACATGACGGCCAGAGGATTAGTCGTCCCACAAAAATCTTCAATTCTGGCCAAATGTCCCTCAGAATACGCAAATGCGGATAGCACGTCCGCTCCACCGCAACTAAAATCGAAATACATTGTGGAATTTAAATTGTGTTAACGTTAACACAATTAGAATCGATTTCTAATTACTTACTCCTTCGAATCCCGTTCCGGATGGTACAGATTAAAGTCTGTGAAGACGATTTGTACCCGCTCCTTAACGTTGCCCACAAAGTCGTAGCGGCAGTGGGTCTTCGGAGCTGTATAAAAAGTATTTAATTAAATATTGAGTACAATTCCTAATACCAAAGTAATTAATTAATCAAATTACCATAAGGATGCGGGTAGTGCGGAGAGGAAAAGGTCCCATTTTTGCCCGAATCACTGGTTATGATTGAAGTACACTGTGGAACTGAAATGGCAACAAATACATCGAGTAAAGTTAGGTTAAATTATAAATTTGCAAAAATGTATTGCAAAATTCCGCTAGTTACCATTTGACAAGTACGACCCTGCCGAGCAGGGCGAACTAATGATTGACAGAAAAGATACCACACCCAATAGTGCCACACTTCGTCGTTCCATTGCTCTGGAGATCGATAATCTGCAGATACAGATCTATGGAAATTTGAAATACGCAATTAGATTCGAATTTTTGTAACAGCTAAAATGCTATTGAATTTTTGTAATTGTATTACTGGTGAAAGCAAGTTTCACTTGCAAAAGTTATTTCACCTGTTTCCGGTTACACTGCACTTGGCTCTGTCTGCGTAATCTGAGAAAGTCCGAGAGACAGGAAGACGTCTGTCTCTATGTACATTGTACATACCAAGATGTCTCAGCATCGGAAAATCCGAATTCCGGAGCCTGGGCGCATCTCCCCTCCGATTTCTCCCGAATTCGGAGATGTAGGGTTGCACGCGAAACTACATGTCAAAAAACATACCTACAGTTATGTCATGCTATCATGTAATTAAATTACATATACATATGCGGTTATTTCCGTAAATTTAAATTGCATTACCCACGAATTTAGGACATAAATCCCAACGGGATATCCTTCGACCCAGATTCTTCCAAAGAATCTCTAGGCATCCTCCCGATGCCTCTGACTAGAAATAGAATAGAATTTCCGCCTTGCCTCTTGGTTCGCCGGTGACGCGTAGGCGGCCCGAATCTGTTTCACCCTAAGTTGGGTCAGGTGGGCGGATGGCATTTGCCCCATAGCCGGGGTGTCACGGCTGGCCTTCTTCAGCTTCGGTTTTGGAGGTTTGGGGTAGAGAAACCCGTATTCAATCATCCCGGCCCGTTCATCTGCCGGTAGGCAATGAGGTATTGGATTTGGCTGCGACATGAGCAGTGACCGTTTCCGAGCAGCAACAGGAGCCTCCTGATTTGGCTGAACTTGAAGTGGTAGCCCTGATGGCGATGGTGCCGCTTGTGGTGACTCCACTTGCTCCTCAATCATTCGCCGGATTTGGGCGTTGAGGAGTGAGGTCGGCACGGAGATAGACCTCAGAGCTGGACGGTAGGTGCCAGCTGGGCCTTGGTCCGGTGGAAGATCTTCCGATCGGGAAGATTTCTTCCGTCCGGGCTTCTGGGAGGTCACATCCGGATCACTGTCCTCATTGGAAGCTGCTGCTGGAATCCGGGTCCGCTTCGAGGTTGTACCGCATTGGTCTATCCCTGAATCCACGGAGACATCCGAATGGGTGCTCCGGTTGGTCCCAAAATGTCCGGTGGTCGGGTCGACGCTGCTGCTCCCAAGTTGGAGACGAGGATCTCGTGCCGTGGCACACCGGCGTTTAGTTGCCTCCGGGCTCCATGCAGATTTGGGCAACGGCTGAGACGTTGGCCGACCTGCTCGGAGTGCAGCACGATCCGAAAGTATTGTCTCCACAAGGGCATTCACCCGATCACCTTCCGCCTTCAGTTGAGGGTCAACCTGGTGGATGGCTTCCTCTTCCTCCGAATCCGAGCTGCTGCTGATGTCCTGGCAGGCGTGGTTTCGGGCTCTCCGTGCTGCAGGAGTAACTCGTTTTGGAGATCCCATCTGTGCTGGAATCGGTCGTGTCCTCTGGATCCTGTTCTCCGGAAGTGGGTGGTGACGGGGCGGAGGAGACGGTAATTCGTCGCTGAGGTCGTCCTCAAGCTCCTCCTCTACAGGTGACATAGGAATCGGAATGTCACGGCAGGGGATTTCCCGAACGGCGACAATCTCCTGATTCCATGTGACCGCCTTTCCGCTGCTGCACTTCTTAGGAGAAATTTCTCTCCACTTGCCCGGCGATTTCCCGGAGTCTTTCCCGGTAGACTTCCCGGAGGACGGTGGCGTCGGGAATTGGGTTGTCTTCCGGAGAATGGGACGAGGAGTCGGCTCTTCTGGCGGTAGAGGGAGGACAGAAAGCCTGAGACTCGAGCGGACGATGGTATGCGGCTTCGATAGCGATGACATTGTCTCGAATTTGGCTAGAATCCCAGCCACGTCGCGTTTCCTTCTCCGAGCTGATGGGTTTATCAGCCTCAATAACGTTTCCTTGTCCCGCTGGGCCGATGTCCGGTGGAATTCTTCGGTGGCAAATATATTTGGCCCACTCGAATCGTCCGCGCCAATGGCTGCCTCTGTGTTGCCGTAGGGAGTTGGTGCCGTGGACGTGTGGTCCATGCTGACAGCTTCCGTGGACGTGTAGTTAAAACGGGGTGACCCAGCTCGAATTCTGGTCTTCTTGGTGGTGACGATAGTGTCACCATTCTGGGCTTTGCTGCTCATCGGCTTTGGCTCGCTGCTGGTGGAAGAGATGGAGACGTGTGGACCCATTGGCAGAGTTTCTGGCGTCTTCGACTTCTGCCGGACAGAATTCGAAGGCTGGGTACTGCCGATGGAGATGAGCGTAGTCTTCAGGGGCCTTGACGCAGGATCCGGCGCTCTTGCTGGAAAGTCAGTGCCGGTGGAAGGGGCAGGGTGAGCCTTACTGCTGGACTTCTCGCCGATTTTGATGGCGGTTGCCTCCTGACACCGGGTGCCAGCACAGTCCCGGGTCTTCTCTGGGAAGATGTTGTGCCCAGTCGTGTGGGTTGAGGCTTCGGTATTCCCACACACGACCTTCCTGCTGGCAACGCCGCTGGTGGTAACGGCTATGGCCTCACGACTCCGGGTACCAGCATTCTCCCGGGTCGTCTTCTTGGCGATGATCTGCCCTGTCCCGTGGGCTGAGGCCTTGGTCGTGCCACACGGGATCTTGCTGGGTACGCCGCTGGTGTAGACGGCGATGGCCTCACGACTCCGGGTACCAGCATTCTCCAGGGTCGTCTTCTTGGCGATGATCTGCCCTGTCCCGTGGGTTGAGGCCTTGGTCGCGCCACACGGGATCTTGCTGGGGACGCCGCTGGTGTAGACGGCGATGGCCTCACGACTCCGGGTACCAGCATTCTCCCGGGTCGTCTTCTTGGGTTTGATCCCAGTCCCATGGGCGGAGGCTTCAGATTGACCGCATGGGATCTTGCTGGATATGCCGCTGGTGGTGACGGCGGAAACATTTAGAGCCCGGGTGCCAGCACACTCGCGGGATTTCTTGGTATGGTGGTGGGTATCCATTACGTTTGGATTAACGACGCTTTGAGAATGTTTAGGAAGGGGGTGCAGAGGACTTTGAGGACTTGAGCCGGACGGATATGTGGACTTATTAATATTCGCACATAAAAGAAAAAATGAAATTTTTCTCGACCTCTATAGCTTCGATTTTTTGAACAATGACAACAAGTCATGCAAACAGTAGCGTTCCCATGGTACCGACTAATTGACGGTCTATCTAACGTTCCTTAGGTGCTAGGATCATGAGCATGAGGCCAGAGTTACCTTTAAGAATTTTTTTCAAGGTTTTAGACAGCTCACCAATTACCTAACATGCATTTTAGGAGTTACGGAAGTGGAGGTTACGCTAAAGAATGAATGCCGATATTTCATAATTTATATGGTATTGGTACATACCTAATATGCAATGTATAGGTAACTGCAGATGCATAAATCAAAGAGCAGCATAATCTCAAAGCTAAATCGACACAAAATTTTATTGAATTTTATCCAATTCATTGGAATATTCAAATTTGGTATTCACTGCAAATTCGCTACATTCCGAGCTTCCACGGATTGGTGGCGATGAGCCTCTTTGCTCGCTAGAGCGGCTTCAACGAGAGCATCCCAAGGAACCGCATTGACCACTTGGTCATCCGGTGCTCCCAGATCTTCATCCGGATCTAAGCCAAAGGCTTCGAGGAAAAACCAATCCATGAGATTCGGAGTAGTGTTCCAGTCATCATCCACGCTGTAATAAAAAATTCGGCGTCCCGCCCAGGTCAACAACAGGGCAATTAGGCCGCATCGGATGTGGACGTGGCGGGTGACTCCGAAGTGAGCATCCAGGCGTAGGAGCTAGAGAAATGTCAAAAATAACAATTATGGCTCAATTCTAATAGTACGTCAGGGAATTAGGCAAAATTACCTATAACTTACCCCATAAACGACAAAAGCAGCCACCAATACCTTGACCCATTGCTTGGTTGAAGGCAGATATGAGCAGAAGAACTGGATTCGACCTTCAAGCGAATTTCCGCCATGTTCCGTCCATTGAATTGGATTCCCGGCCAGATAGGTCTGTCGCCGCTCAATCAGCCCTGCTCTGCTTCCCGCAGACATGATGGGCGTCTGAGCCGGTGGTTTCGCCATCATGGCCTTCATTTGGTCAAATGACCAGCACAAATCCGCTTGAGATTCCGGTATCGAATCTTCTTCCCAATTCTCCCCAGCCAATTTCTGTAACGCCAAGTGGAAATCCGACAGAAACGTGTCAATTACCCAAATCCGCTTGGTCACCGGAGTAGCTGAAGCCGCCCCGCACGAAGCACATGTCCAGGAGTGTCTGAGCCATTGCCGGATACAAAAATCGCAGAAAACATGACCACAGGTCAGAAGTGTCGCTTCGAGTAGGATCAAATGGCAAATTGGACAGATACAACTTCGTTTCACGGAGAGAAGGACTGACGCGAAGCTCACTTTACTCAAATTGAGCTCTAAAAGTTTCTGTCGGATTTTCTGGATTTCCTCAGACCTGACCTCTGACACCGAGTCTCGTTCATCAGGTCTCTTTGAAGGGCCGAAAAAGTCGTCGTCCGATGATGAAGAGTCGAATTGTTCCACGAAGAGTGGACGGCTAGGTCGACTGCGGCGCTTCACATAGGCGCGTTGGATTTCCATATTAGCTAATTATACGCTGGTCCAGGTCAATTTGAATTTTAAAGTGGCCCTTGGTATGGGTCAAAGGTCACGAAATATTCTTAATTTAACCATAAGGGATCGGTAAATCGGTAATAATTATTTGAGCATATTTCACGTATGATTTATTTGTAGCAGGCATAACATTATGTCTTAATTATTAATTATCGTCACGGCAAATGAATTGCCATATACGCCTGCATTTGCTGTCTGTAAGCTAATGCATACTATGTAGGTACTAAGGCCATGTACCTAACTCTTTCTGAACCCGAATAACTTAGGAATATAAAATAATTTAGTGAGAGAATGGTAAGGTTCAAGGTTACAAGACTTATATTTTAGGCCTTGGGCACTGGGCCTTGTTGGACGAATTTAGAAAATTTGGAAAAGGGTGAATGGTGCCGTTTTGAACAATGTGAAATGTGAACTGAAAGGGTTGTATTTTGTATTGTGTTAGAGTGTGCACACATTTAGGTTCATAAGAAAACAAACAGAAAGCATTTGTTTCTTCGTCAGTGCGATCCTTGACACTGTCAAAAGACAGAATAAACTTAAATCGGGTATTAGTGCAAATTTAAAACGGCACAGAAGCCGAATCTGACCATGGAACCACCAGAATTAGTACCATATAAAGTGGGAGAACTACGCATTTCAGAACCACCCGCAATTGAACTACCAACCATGGATCTACAAGCGACATATCTACATCCGCTCTTAATTGATCATGTAAGACATCGAATTTGAGACACCCTGTATATTGTTATTTCCAGTTAGCTTCAACGCCAGCTTATAGGAAATATTATTCTATTGATAAATGTTTCATATAACGGTTCCATGTTTAGTTCAAGTACTCCAGCAAAGCGTCAATATTTTTCAATTTCATTTCCAGGTAGTTAGTCGAATCCTCGACTTCATAACAACCGGAGATGACCTGCTCAACATGCGCGGCGTATGCCGAATATGGAATATCGAAGCCACCAAAGTCTACGCCAAAAATTGCGGTATTTTATCCGGTAACAGAAAACTCCAAAGCGTAAGCATCATGCATGACCTAATGACACTTCTGGAAAACCCTAACGGAAACTTCCCGATCCCATCCGCCATTACCCTCGAATCGGGTCAATTTACTCAAGAGCCGTGTTTCCTAGACTTCCTGGCCCACGTCGCTCCGGTCGTTCAAACCCTGGAAGACCATAATTATCGACTAAATATTGTGGATATCAAGGGAAAGCTGAACTTTCCAAAACTTTTAAAATACAATGTGACTCTATATGACTATTTCCAATGTGCTGGCTCCAATCCAATGATGCTTCTGGTACACAACATTCTGACCCGGTCACCGCGCATGGAAGACCTACGAATTAGCTGGGTTGACTCGACCGAGGATCCGAAATACCAGCCACCAAATGGAATTAAGAGCAAGGCCTTTACTGATGATCAGCAACTTCTGGTTATTGAAATTGGTTTACTTCAAAGTATTCCGAAAACACTGCGACGATTATGCATAAGCAAATTTCTTAGCCCAACATCAATCATTGTTTTGAGTGAGATCGAATTCTCACGCCTGACCCAGCTCAACTTGGATTTCCGTTATTCGCCTGTCCATTTGACCCGTAAACAATTCAAGCGACTTTTCAAAAATTGCAAGGACACGCTAATTGAGCTCTCAGTGACACGCTACAGGCATGAGGTGGAATTCCCTGTTTTCCCGCGTGTGACCACTCTGACCCTTGGTCTCGTGGGTCTTGCAGCAGATAGCAAGTTGGATCTTTTCGCGGTTCATTTTCCGGCTGTACAGACGTTGGACATGTTGATGACGACCAGTTATAACATTATTGATTCTCTATTTCCGGAGGATTCTACGGCGCCTGAGGTCACTTGGGTCAGGCTGCCGTTTCTGTTCAAGTCGTATAGTGCGTTTATAAATATGCTCCACAATTTCACGAATCTGAAGTGTCTTCACATGATTCTCCCTGGCATGCGAGAGAGGTACATGCTCGTGCCCGTTTTTTCATGTCCACATATTTCAGGACTTGAAGAATTGTCTATTACTTTTGAGAAATCTCGGAGTCACACAAGGCATCTCTATCTAGACGCTGTGTTAACTGGAATTGATGCAACTACTATTTGGTGTATGGAGAATGAACCTATAGTGAAAGTTCGGCTTGGTGACGTCAAAACTAGGCCTGGGATTACTGATCTAACTAGTAAGATGAATTTCGTTGAAAAATTCGTGTATAATACCTACACAATTTTAATTCTTCATATTTTTTCTTAGAAAATTAGTACTTTTTACCAAAAAACGAGTAAATAGTATACAAAACCAGATTGTACTTTAAAAGTACTGATTTATGGGTTGGATTTAAGTGATTGCCAATTTAATTTATTTATAAACTATTATTTATCTTTCAGATCTGAAAAAACTATCCATTCGAGGCGTGAACTCAGCAATGCTAAGAATAACCGATATTACGGGTTATTTCAGTCTTATGAATATACGAAGCTTGCGTACACTTCAAATTGACAATTTTAAGGTATTTATGTTATTTCGTCAAAACTTTGGTAAATATCTAGTCGTGTTCGACCCGCACCGTTTCGGGATTCTGTTGAATTCGGAATTCAGCCCGAATTTAGAGAACCAATGCCGAAATTTTAAAACGAACCTAACCGAAGCTCTATGTATTTTTGTAGATGACACCGACTTGCCTGAGTATACTCAGATGGAAGTTTGAAGATTTGAGCCATTCGAAGCCATGGAAGGAATTCATGGATGAAATGAATGCCTTGCCAAACGTGATTTGCTTGATTGAAGATCCGGGGTGGTATTAAAATAGGTTATTTAAGCATAATTCGTGGCGTTTGTTTGTCGGATTGGATTGTCAAAAGAGAAAGCACGGTGAAAGTCCGTGTGTAATCTAGAGACTCATTCAAAATATGCCAATATGTTTTCTGAAATATTACCTTGTACCTTGTAATTAAAATTTAATTATTACTTCAACCTAGCCTGAATCTAGTAAACTTAGCTGCAGATACCTAGGCATGTTCCTGCCTAGAATTCAGCCCGGCTTGTCCCTAATTAAGTATTTATTAATAAATAAGAGTACAATGTGCTGCTAGGCGGAAGCTGAAACTGAGCAGACAAGGTATACATGGCCCAAGTAAACATGTCAAGGCAGCGTGTAACCTTACCTATGCGCCTTGTGTAAAATTCGTCGTAATTAAATATTAGTTTCTTCATTGGTAGATGTAGACATAAACATCTCTGTGCTAAAACCGTCTCAGATTTATTAAAATTTCTTATGCTTGCATAAGCATAAAGAAAGTCAGAGAGATTTTCTAATCTAAAATTCAGTAGTAGTGGCAGGTGTATTTGGGGATATATATTAAGACCTGTCAGGCGGTTGAGGTGGCAGGTGGTGCACTTAGGACTCACAATTTATATACATTGTCATTGTCGCTTAGTTTCGGTTGTCGTTTTATTAATAGAACCACTACCGCACTGTGATACATCACTGGTACTTATTTCGACATGAATACCGTTCCCAGCCTGTGCCTGTGTGAATTATGCAATACAGCAAAACACTGCAAATTACAAATTAATAAGAATTGCATAAACATTTCTGCGTTTTTGAGATGTAATAACCGTGAATACCAAACCGTGAATCATGCAAGTTGACCGTTTTTATTAGCCCCAGGCGAAAATAGCACTTACGTACGCACGCACAAAGTCAAACCTACATAAAAGTGAAAGCTGGTGGCTGGTGAAAGCAACATAACATAACACTCAGCCTTATTCACAAACTTTTATTCTTACCGCTCCAATTGATCACAAATCCTGGAGCCAGTGCCAGTAATACGTACACGTTATCCATATGTTTAACCATAAGGCACCTATCACACGGTACATTTTATCTGCATAATTTAATTATTTTACCTAATTTCATTGGTTAGTAAAATAGAGCTTGTGTTTTGTAATTTTTAACAAGGAAAATTCGTCTAATTTTTGAACCAATCCGTTTATTTGCCATTTGAAAATTTGAACAAAAAGTCATAGATGGTGGATTAACTCCAACGAAAGTTATCTTCACAGTTTGCCAAGGACTGAACTTTTTTGCTTATGCTAATAAATTATATGCTTATATGCTTTATGCTTATAAAGAAACTTCAGGCATTTTGTGACATCCCAACTAGGCCTAACCCAATAGATTTGGAGGTATAAAATTATCCTGGATTTTCTATTTTTTATCCTGACCGGAAACGATTTGCCATGTCATACCTCAATAATACACATCACAAAGCTGAGCTCGCAGCGAAATAATTACATCTGAAATTACACGCAAATAATTGTATTTAATCGCAATGAAATTTAACGATAAACTAAACAAATAATTCATAGACATTTTCATAATTCCTGATGCGTTATCAGCCGAGCCCTGTTGGAAGGATAGAGTACAGCAAGAAGCCCGCATCTTGAGAGACAAGACATGTGATCTGTAAATCTGTTCCTATTCCCACCACATCCTCCAAACACGAATTTTTTGCAATCTCCGAATTCTGGGTCATAGTACCAGGCTATAAATCGACCCGTGCAGGCCCCAGGTCTTGGTTTCAGACGGCATACAGCTACAGTACAAATATGCAGATACGTATAAGCTTAATCATAAGATTCAAATTTTGAGATGATTTCGCAAAATCTTGACATATTAATAGTAAATTCTTCCATCTTTTACCATATTTCTTGTCAATATTCGTTTTGTTACATTGAGAAATGACTGTTCCAATTTTACAACCCTTACACCTCTCCTCACATTCCTCAACTGAAGGGAAATTATCACTCAGAAATGTTTGGCATATTACAGTCAGGTTTGGGGTTTGTCGCAGATTCGAAATTTCTGCACAGCTCCGGGTTTCTTCGGTTAATTGGCAATTTTCTTTAAATATTGGATTCATGTCAAATTAGATATAGCATAACAGAATTATTATTAATATAGTGCAGAACACAATTTGCTGCTTACCCGGGCACCAATCCTTCTTAATTCCCGCTGCTACGTTATTAAATCGACGTGTTCTGCCCGAAACTTCGGTGTTTATTAAAACTAGCAAAATTATTCCAACTCCCGTTCTCGCCGTCATATTTTGGCTTGAAAACTAAACCAATGCAATGCATCTAAATAACAGCTTGCAATAGAAAATCCTTTCGAACTCAATCTACGTAGTTCTATACGAATATTAATCACTCTGGCTAAGGCAAAAACAGAGTGAACCAGAGCCCGATAATTAGTATTAGAAACACTTGTGAACTCCAGCTTCTTTTTTTGTTAAATAGAATAAATAAATATGTAATTCAATAAGGAATCGTATCTGCAGAATGCATAACCTATTATAATTTACAATGCGTACATAACAAATGGGTACATAACCGACACAAGCTATGTGCAAAAATGGCGCTCGAATTTTTGAAAATATATTGCTAATTTGCTACACTAGAAATCAAATCTGCCAATTCAACATAAAATCTACCAGCAAAGAATTACTTAGGTTTTGAGCAAATAAAACCTAAAATCCGTTCGCCGTTGAGAATATTTTATTATATGCAACTTAGGTTATGTAAAAAAGCATGTGATCACAGGATCGCATACGGCATTGCATTCTATAATATATATGTATTTATTGAAGTAGAAACACATTCTGGTAAAAATGATTTGCAATGCATTAAAGCTTGGAGCTTATCCTGGTAAATACACAGAAAACTCGTTAAAATAATTTACAAACAAAATCTCTGATATTCAGACTTCTGTGGAACAATATTTTAGCATAACAGGTTCAGAAGGTTTGGTAAGCTCTGTATCTGATTCCGACTCTGAATCCGAATCTATGGATCCCATGTCGGAAAATCCATCGTCGTCATCTTTTGCCTTATCTTGGATACGTTCCACGTTTTGAACATTAATCTGTACTTTGGGGTGAGTCGCCATGTTCACTTTTGGCAAGGCCTCGTCAAGCTCCTCCGGTACATCTTCTTCAGGGTTTAGGTTTAGAGTCTATAGGGCAGAAAATATGGTATACAATATATAATACCATTGAGTTTTGACCGTGACTATGACCCTCATGACCACGAACTACGAACTTACGTCACGCCGATCAGATCCACTGGACTTTGACCCACGGGTCGATTCGGTTCGTTTCCCAGCAGAATATGTCGTGGAATTCTGGGGTTGGGACCTGGAATTGGCATTTGGATAGGAACCTGAGGTCCATGTTGAAATTCGACGGTCAACCGCTTTTCGGACTTGCTTGTTCATCCAGCAGTGGAAAATGAAGATTAGGATTCCCTGTAAATCATATAGGCAATAAGACGACGCGGGAAAACTTTTAAAAACATAAAACGTAAAGTTTAATTAAATTTAATTAAATTAAGTTTCAAGTGACGTTCAAGCAGTGAGATGCATGAAATAATTAATCTATACACCTAAGACTTGAGTTTTATCACCATTCAGCTATACATCGCATAATTAGACCTAGTTTACCTGGGAAGCATTAAAAATCGTGAAGAGATATGCACCGACAATTGAGACGTGTGGACTTGCCGTGGTCAGAAGTAAGCCGAATATCCAGGTAATGCCCAGTATACAGGTGAGGGAGAGTGTTCCAAGAATCATGTTTCTGAATATTCAAATACCAAAATTAATGGTACAAAATTCAGACATAGCGAAAGTTAATTGTTAGTTAATATTAATCTGCATATACAATTACCTCGATTTTTTACTGGACTGTTTCACGTTGGCAGTCGAATTATTCTTGTGATATGCCTTTGTGAGAGCAATGACTAGGACCAAGATATTTCCCTGTATAATACATGGTTTTAGAATTAATTAAAAAACTGCATTGCTCGGTAGAGAGAGATTATTAATCGAATACGGTTTAATGTATTTCCGTAGATGCAATATACTTACCGCCGTAACCAGTAGAACCGGACCAATAAATGCCCATATGTACGAGCCTTCGAGCCAGCAACTATAAATATTCATACACAGTGAAAGTTGCTGATTTTCAAACTTACTAAAGCTTCATTCTGTCCGTCTATCTGACTTTTAAAAGTCGCCAAAAATCCTAATTGAAAAAAAATCTGTTACCGGCAAAAATATACCCTGACCGTGAACTTACTATAAATCTCCGCCATAGGAAGGATTAGCACTGAACAAATGGACGACCAGAACGATTGCAACAATGACACAAGGTGCTCCATAGGCAAATAGCCTCAATCGAATCTTATTTTCGACACCAGTGTCAAAAACGTCCACCACCATCTTGTAAACAATGTATCCCTCAACTGCCATCCAGCCAAAGGCGGAGAGAAAAACGAAATGTGTTACCAGTCCCGTAAAGGCACAGAGCACCTGGGAAGAACATCAGAATGTTAATAGATTTAAGGCTATTCTCAACTTTTGAATTTTAGCATAATCTAAGCCGTCACGATATACCACCTTTCTAGCTATAGCATTTATTAACAGAAGAATACTCCGAAGCTCTTACGTTGGGTAAGGCAAAGTTATTTCGATCCATGAGGGTCAAAATTAGGAGATTCCCCAATAGGAGACAAGCACACAGATGCACGGTAACGGATGACCGCGGATTTCGCACGGTTCGGAGCGTTTTCAAGATTATAATCGTGGTAAGCAAGAAAATCACGGATAAGGAACATAGCAGTATTGTGAGGACTGTTAGTCCGATGTCTCTACCCTGAAAATACATTTAATGATTCGATAATACGACGCTGATTGAATTAATGTTACATATTTATTATAAATATGTAAATTCAACGTCTGAAAGTTGGGAAATGGAGTCAAACGAGTGTATTTATTACCGTGTATTTATGCGTACTCATCAAAACTGCAAAAGCGGTCAAATGCTGACATTCACAAACCGTGAAGCTTCTCGAGGATTCAACGACCGCACATCCATCCGATGACCAATTCCTGTTAAATTAACGACGAATTAATTTGCGTTGTTTAATATGCGTAAATAATTTATTCCTGAGATGATTTTTGATATTACGATTTGTGTGTATCCCAGTAGACGCAGACGCCGCTACTAAGGACGCTCATAGGCTTTTCCCCGTCGTGCAGCTTCCGCGGAACCCGCGTCGTTTCTTCGGATCCCCAGGCTTGGGCTGCATGTTCAAATGTTATTCTTATACCGGACCCTGATGGCTCAAAGAACAAAGAATTTAATTAATTAAATACTTGGAAAATATTGTACATTCGATTTTTATGATTGACCTACGACCTACCCTTGAATTTAAGCTCAACAGTTCCACCAGAATTAGCGACGGTGAAGGAATTTAACTGGGAATTAACCATTTTAGGATTATCTTGACCTGATCTCACTGGAATCATATTCTTGACTAAATTCGTTCCCATCTTCATTTGTACGAATTGAATGTCCCCTGTCCCCGGTACCAGTCCCTTCCAACCGTCCGGAAGTTTCACGTCCGATTCTACAGCTGCGTCCGCTTCTGTAGCTGGACCTTGCCCGAAACCTGGTCTAGGCAATGTACCAACAATAATTTTGAGGTCATTTGAGCTATCAAACGTTCTGGTGTATCCTGAAGTCCGGATGCCTGATTTTTCGCTGGCATTGGTCACGGTGAACATAGTGGTTTCGATTGTGTTGAAGAGCTTGGTGGCAACGCTGGCTCGGTCGTGCTAAATTGCATCGAAAATTAATTGAAATTGATTGATTTTGCTGCATTTTACACGAATCTAAAGCTTATATTTCTAGTATTTACCTCTGAAAGCTGATTCCAAGTGTCTACATCACTAGCTAGACTTCCAAAAATATTTACAGAAGCATTCACAAGCTTCTCGGTCTCATCCAAATTCTGTTTATTCGTTTGCCCCACGACGCGATCAATAACGCCCAGAAGCCCGTCAATTTCATGGCCATAGAATTTAGCTGAACCGTTGGAACTACTTTTCAGACTATCTTCGAGATTATGGAGCACATTCGTGGCGTCGCTTGAGTTCATTAGACCATGCTAACAAGCAAAAAAAAAACAGCATATTTTTTAATTCGAAATTTTTAGCCATATAGTCTCAACAATGGAATCCACGACTACTCATAGCGGCCCAACTCATAGCGCCCAACTCATAGCAGCGACAACTCGTACCGAGCCCAATTCATAGAGGCGACAACTCGTAGCGAGCCCAATTTATAGCGGCGACTATTCATAGCCGGCGACAACTCATAGCGGCCCAATTCATAGCGACATATGTAAGAAGCCTTTGATGCATGCATAGTAATGTAGTGTCCTAATTTAAGAGATACAAAATTATGATTCTCAAATTATGAATGCTCACCACCATCAAGACACATATATTTTTATATATTTAAATTGCTGGTTGAGTTTAAAATGCCTATTTAATTTATTAAACAATGACGTTAATAATTATAGCAAGTGCAACATCAGGAGATGACGCGTCCACCGAAAAGAGCTCGCCAAATAAGTTCTTAGACAGGTTGTGTTGGAATTTGGATTGGAATATTCATCTCGGACCTAAGATTCGTTCTTGAAAGCAATTGTTTGTAATATATCTCTTGGTTAGACTAAATGGAACCTCTGTGTTCTACTTTATAGGTCTGATTATTGATTTTTCAAGTATTAATTTGCCTTGTCTTTGTGAGGCTTTCGCCCAGTAATTGTTATATGTATAACTGACGAATAGAATAAATTATTTGTTTTTTCATTTAGAGTTTATTTTTTTCGCCGCTATGAATTGGGCCGCTATGAGTTGTCGCCGGCTATGAATAGTCGCCGCTATGAATTAGGCCTGCTATGAGTTGTCGCCGCTATGAATTGGGATCGCTATGAATTGTCGCTGCTATGAGTTGGGCGCTATGAATTGTCGCGCTATGAGTTGGGCCGCTATGAGTAGTCGTGATACGCATGTGCAGATGCTAGTACTTGCATTTAAAAATGACCCTGATGCATTTGCCAATCAGATATTACGTAAGGTACACTCTGGAATTTCGTAAATTCCTGCGCGCAATTTACTAGAATCTGAACCTTGAAAATGTTGACAAGAAATGGATTGGTAAATACTAGGTACGTTGGATTAGTGCTCTTGAGAAATAGTGCTTCAGAGATTAATGCGGAAAACTTTCTTCGTTTATTTGGAAAGTTGTGAAAGTGAATTGGAATGAAAGGGAACATGGGAGGATTGAAGGATTATTTAAATAGGAACAAACTTTCAGGATTTGTATGGACTGACTTTTCGTCTGATTGAATAGAGAAGCTATAGAATTTAAATTCGCAATCACTTTGAATTTCGAATACTAACTTTAAACTTGGCTCACTAATACGGAACTAATTGGATAGGCTAAAATTTGAATTTGAAATTGGCAAAACCTATATAATTAAGCTATATTAATTCCATTAATTGGACTTGGATTAAAACTCATATTCGGTGAACGTGACAAATGTAAACTAGGTAACGCATATATACGTAATCCGTAAATATATGTTTCCCGAATGAATCAAACCCGTTTGATTGAGATCCATATATTTAGCTATATGCATTTGTCTTTTCAGAAGCTTTGGAGTTTGGAGTCAGACACATCTGATTGGAATATATTTCATTGCAGCAGATGCAATAAATATTGCGGCAAAGTGTGCTTTATCCCTGTCAGCCTTCTGGGCGTTCTGTCTTGAAATAGCCACAAAGCTATGTTGTATGATTTGATAAAGCAGCCCGATTTAGCTCCAATATTCTATATACAGACGTATCGAGTTTTCACAATGGAGTCCAGTCCTGACGCTTTTTTAGTGCACAACGGCATATCCACCATGTTATATTACGCCTACTTGCCAAAATGTAGCGCGTTTAAAACATATTCGCGGCTCGCGCAGTTGATATTGTAAATCACATGCAGATGGTTTTAAGCCTAATGAAAATTAAAAAGTTGGATGTCGGGGGCAGTGAAGCAGAAGCATGTGGGAGGTATGTATTAGAAACTGTAACTTAACTTTGTAGAATAGATTAATTTGCACTTTGCTGCGAGGCAAGAGTCAACGAGCTCAACGTGGCTTGGTCTGTGCTGTGCAGACGCCTGTACACTACTCTGCTATTGATTTTAGAATTAAAACTACAATGTTAGAAAGAGACTGAGGACGATTTGGAAATTCTAGAGAATCTCAATCTCAAACTAGGAAGGATTTTAGGGAAAATCCTATCTTCAACTTTCTAATCAAGTGGGTGCTTGGAAGCCTGGAGTGCTGCTAAGACGGCTATTTCTATAGTACGTTTGTTAATACGTTATACTTTGTACACCGATTCGTATTCTACTCTGTATTCTAAAGCATCTAGATTCGTGACGGATTTCGTTGAAAATCCCGACAGACCCATTAATTTTGATAAATATTTTCAAAGGGATTTAAAACAAGAGTTGCGGAAGGTTCCCATTTGAAAATGAAAGTTTTGTCGAAGTATCTCTCTGTTGTATACACACTACACAGTAGCCGTAGCCTGTAGCACAAATACTTGCTTACAAACATTTTGTGCCACCCTGTACATTTAGATAGGTAACACCAACGTTAAAGCACGCAGCGTTTATTTCCGTCGATTACCCTTGGGTATAACTCTAGGCAAGCGATGGTGGTATTACGTCGGAATTTTATTTGTACTACTGTCCTCTGATTCGGCGAAAGTCTGAAATTCCTATCGCGCTAAAAACTACCTTAAGAATGTAGAAACACGAAACGTCTATTTTTGCATTTATGATTTGCTTAAGCGGACAAACATTTTGTGTCACCCTGTACATATGGATAGGTAAACACCAATATAAACCACCTACATGCTGCTTATTTATTCCGTGGATTACCCTTGTGTAACACTTGGCAAGCTACGACGGTGGGATTACGCCGGAATTTGAATTAGTACGGTAGCTACTGTCCTTCTGGTTCTGCGAAAGTTTGAAATTTCTACCTCGCTAGGAACTACCTTAAGAATGTACTGTAAATGCTATAGGTACTATGTCCTTGATATGACTGAGTTGATAAAAGCAGTAGACAGAAGAGTTGAGACTGACTTGGTAGTGATAGCGATTTTCTTTGATTTTTTCCAAAGTGCCTTGGAGCCAAAGCCAAGTCAGACACAAACTGGATCCATGTTTATTCTTAGACGCGGAGGTTAGAAATCTAATGCCTCGACTACTGGAAGGAGGGAAATGCGAGGGTTCATAGACTGAATTTTTAGGGTTTTTTTTCCTTCCTTGGTTGGACTAGTGCAGTAGATCCCGTGGTAGAAATCTATCAAATCCAATACAAACAAGGAAAGAAGGAGAAATTGAGGAGGTCTTGAGTCAAACTGACAGTTTTTCCGATCCTTACTCCGCCGTCTTCATGAAAAAAAATAGCTTTCATCTTGTTCTTCTGAGATCGAGCAGCAGACGAATAGGAGAGAGAGAGATGAAATCAAAGAGAGTTGAATGTAGATCAAGTCAAGGCATCTCCTCCTGGGAATTCACATCCCCACTCTACTACGGAATCATACAGACAAATTGAATAAATATACACAGAATGCCCGAGTTCTTTCAATAGACTATATCTGCATAGATATCCACGTTTGGCTATATCGAGATAGACATTATAAGAATACCGAAATTTGGGCTTAAGGCTTAATCTCTTGGCGGCAAATATGATTCAAATTCTTTCGTTTAAGGCAAAATGATTAAATGACATCTTTAGGCGGCAAATATGATCTGAATTCTCTCATTTAAGGCAAAAGGATTAAGGTACATCTCTTGGCGGCGCGAATACGATTCAAATTCGTTTGAATTCTCTGATTTAAGGTAAAATGGTTAAGATTAAAGTACATTTCTTAGCGGATAATATGATTTGAATTCTCATTTAAGGCAAAATGATGAAAGTACATCTTTGGCGGCAAATGTGATTGAAATTCTCGCATTTAAGATAAAACGATTGATTGACGTCTTTTGGCCGCAAATATAATTTGAATTACCTTATTTAGGGCGAAACGATTAAGGTACATCTCTTAGAGGCAAATATAATTTCCAGTTTTCTCATTTAAAGCAAAATCATTAAGGTACATCTCTTGGTGGCAAATACAATTCGAATTACTTTATTTAAGGCAAAATGGTTAAGAGACATCTCTTGGCGGCAAATACAATTCGAATTACTTTATTTAAGGCAGAATGGTTAAGAGACATCTCTTGGCGACAAATATGATTTGAATTCAGACAAAATAATTAAGGTACATTTTCTGGCGGAAAATATGATTTGAATTCTCTCGTTTAAGGCAGAACGACCATGTTATAATTCTGCTACAGAATAGTACCTATTTATACTGTATACGACTTTTGTAAATTTTGACAACCCTATAAAAATTCCATATATTGTACAGACTGTGACATTCTGCGTCTGTCAGACTATGTCTATTGAAAAGTAGCAGCATTTTTACTGAATAATGTAAGGCTCAGCCAAGCGTTGCCCTTACCGGAAACGGAAGCGGAAAGTAAAATATGTTACATGTTACATGTAGGAACATAAATGTTCCTTCTGTCGTACAACGATGGCGACGAAGTCTAGGAGCATTATGCCCTGTACTTGTACGACTTAACGAGTTACGTTTCGTTTATAAATCATGAATGAATATCAGTCAGAATTGTTTTGCTTCGTTTGAATTTCACTTGTAGTAAATTAACTGAAATTAAACAGTAACAGCAGCAATTATACCAATTACCGTCCAGCCTTGATATAATGAATGGTAAAATATTTTATGCTGTTCCGTCGTTTTACTCTTTGAATCGCAGCTTATACGTTGATAACCAATTAAATATTAGTCGCTTTTTCATGCAATACTGCCCCGAACTGATTGCTTATCTCAAGACCTATTGCCAACTGCAAAAGCGTTAAAGTAAAAAAACTCAAATTGCATTCGAACGATCCAGAAAGATCTCATAAGCCCAAACGAAGATATTAGGTACGTCTGCCTTATTTGCATCATTCTTACATTAGTCTATGCACTTTAGCCAAAAATTGATTTTCTTCTTGGAACTGCTCCCAGTTTCCTGTACTTCTTCTATGTCCATGGAATAATGGGTGGATGCGTAACGTATCCTGCCTGTACGAACGGATCCATTATGGATTCCGATTGTCTTGGACCTTGAACGTGTTATTTGTTAGTCAATCCATTAGTACTCGGCTAGCATAGTACATAGTTTAACGCTAGCGACTCATTAATTACTTAATTGCTATGGTAGAATGGTATAATGGTAGTTTTGTCCCGAGGACGCGCAACAATCTCGGATATTCATACAAATGACTTGGGGCGTTGATGACACATTTATGCACATCCTGAGCCAGAGTCACAGGTAATAAGTCATAGTAGGTACTCGTCACGGTAGTCGACACTCATTAAATATTAACATTATGATTATGATGATTTACATATGTGTTACTCATTTTCTCTCCATATTCTGTAGTGTTACGTGTACGCCCTTCAACGTGTTTATATGTTATAACAAACGGATGCTAATCACTTTACTAAACAGGCAAAAACGCCTAATCCTATCATATGCTGCTCAAACACTTTCATTTTCAATTTCTGCGTTGAACGATCAGGAGGTCGGGTTTGTTGGATTATCTGCATATTCAATTTTGAAAGATCTAGTTTGCAAAAATGGGAAAATATTTAATTTTCCTAGGATTCGTCGCGATTTTTGCACCGGTATCCAGTTACCGGTCTTACGACCAGCAGTGCTACCAGGGGTCAGTGGATCCAAATAGAGCTTGTGACCCGGGTCGATTTCTGGAGTGTAGTCAGCAAAACAACGTCTGTCGCTGTGGAAGAAATTCTTATGGGACACAGCTACGCTGGGTTCCGAGATTTGACAGTTGCGCAGTGATAGCAGGGAGTCCTTGTGATCCAAACGGAAGTCTACAACCGGGGCGTCAGATTGGTTTTAATGATCCTCAAATTGGTTTCAATAATCAGAATCCGAATAGTCAGAATCCGATATTTCTTAATGGGCCTGTTGGCGGTGGAAATATTCCGCAATGTCCGAAGAATTCCTATTGCTCGCAAATCGGTGTTTGTACGTGTGAACAAAGATATCCGCCTACCCCGGATTTCGCAGAGTGCAAAGGTGCATGGAATCAGCCGTTGTCACCAATTTTAGGCCTCGTGTCTTTGATTCTGTCCTCAGTATATTTCAAATTACTGGCTTAATTTTAAGGTCAAATTATTATGATTCTGTGTATAATCTAAATTAATAATCCTTCAGAATATAAGATTTTTAATATTCAATTCAATATTTAAATTTTTAAATAAATAAAAACTATTTGCGGGTTGGACAAGAAATTCGGCTTTATTTTGAAAATCATAGTTCGTAACGCTTTAGAAGAACATGCTTGACCTTCCGCTAGATCCATCTATTCGTGGTCGACATTTCCGATTTTGTTTCTGAGCAGTTCTCCCGCAGGGTAGCCCTGAATTTGACACAGCTGTTTTAAGGGTTACCGGATATGCATAACCAAAGTTCAAGTTTCCAGAAATATCGGAGAACCTTCGTTGTCGTTCCGCTTGAATCTTTTGTTCCGGGTATTTCTCAGCTAAAAATACACAAACAAACTTTACCAACAAAACGAAATGCAGGCAGAAATTTAAGAAGTTAGGCTAAGTGTTGTCCTACTTAAACTTACTCCTATTGTCACTATTGTCATTCCCAGGAAATTGTGTATTTGTTACAAGGATAGTGAGGCACAAGGACGACTCCAAGGTTATCGTAGCCAAAAATAGAAATCCCTGTGTGAATGAAAATGCCGTATTCTACTTACTTATTTACTTATGATTTTGTATTTAGCATTCAGGCTTAAATGCTTATTTACTTAAACCAGACAGCTTCTGTTTGCAATTCTTAACTAAATATTTGATTTCGGACGGAATCTTACCAGAGCGAATTGGGATGTCATCCTAAGCCATGTACGTGTCTTTGTCTATGAATTATACAGGTATACTTCTTGAGTCCAGGATAGCTCAAATGTATTCGTTAAATACCTACCTTTAATTACTGTATTAAGAAATATGGAAAAGTTTCAAAACGTCGTCTACGAGATAGGCCACTTGCCACTGTTTGCGGTTCATTTGGACGGTTTTGACAACGAAATTCTTTAAAAGTTTCACTTGCCACTTCAAGCTGAAAAATGTATGACACAGTGTTGAACGATTCTTTCAGGTGTTTCCCTCTGTCCCATATAAATTCTGTAGTAGGGTTAATATCCTTTCCAAAGCTGACATGGGAGTAGTTTTGGGGTGTAAGTCCCAAGTCAAATAATATCATTATTTTATGCTAATACTTTTTTTCTACTTCTTCGTTCTCAAGAAAGTCGTCTTCCTGCTTCCTGGCTTGGCTTTGGCTTGGGTTGACTGCTCGGAGCTCTAGCTTTTCTTTTTTTGTCTCCTCGGTTCTATGCACTGATTTAGCTCGGTTGAAACTTACCTGTTACTTAAGCCTCTCTGCCCTCAACCATTTTTATCATCTTTTTTTACACACTCTGCTCTCACAACTTTCTTCGTCTTTTTCTTCTTCGTCTTCTTTATTGAATTCACTTGAAGTCAGAACCATTTTTTTTCTTTCACTCTGCGCATTTCACACATATAAGAAGAAAGTCCACAAGACACAACGAGAACGGCTAAAAAACTACACAGAACGAAGAACATAGAAATGGTATGGCAAATGGAATTTTGAATTCTAGTCAGGAACTTTGACGCTGTTCTAGCATTTCAGAAAGATTTATCTACAGAATCGTATATTACGAATCACGGTCCAATTCTCATTTAGGCAGGTACTTGTTTCTCCTAGCTAGGGCTGGGCTGCCCAAATGCATTCGTAATACTAAAGTCGTTTGAGGTCCTGGGTTTACTCGTTCAGAATTGGAAATTCTGAGAAATTTGCTGGTGCATATACTGGATACTGCTGTAATGTGTGATCTACGAACATTCAGACAAGACCTACTGTGTTGAATGCTCATATTTGTTCCATCATTACGAAGATGTACGTCGATGTATGCTGCTGAATCACACTTTAGTTTTAGTATGCTTTGTCATCAAAATTAGCTCAAGTGTTAAAGAATTATTGAATTTCCATAATAGTTTAGCATTTATCGACTATGCACTCATGGCACATGCCAGCTATTCAGGACCAGAAGTGTGAGCACCAGCACCTAAGCCTCCGACGACAACACCCTTTGGGGCTGGAGTTGCTTAGCGTTGGGAGTTGCCAGTTTCCTTGCATCGATTAGAGCCTGGGCTAGGTGATAAAAATAAACGGGATCTCTTAAAACCTCTTAACTCGAGTCTCTTAAGACTTTCCCTTGGCGTTTTGGACTCAAGAGGCTGAAGCTGAGGAGAAAAAAAAGGCAATTTTCACCAACAAGTCTATTGCCCGCTTTCTACCTTTATGTTTATATGTATGAGGCTACTTGAGAGCAAGCAGGCCATGGACATCACCCTCATTCAGACAGTGATCGGTCAATTCGCCTTGGTCGGATTGGATCGGTCTGCATTCACAGCAGCTGAGCTTATCATTAGGGCAAAATGCCCTGCCATTAGGGCAACACTTTCACCTTTGCATTTGGCAATATACATTTTTACCTAAAAAAACATTCATCGTTATTTGAATACTGTCCAAGGATAATTTGGTTGAGGTCAAAACGTCCGTCGACCGGTTAGTTCAGAGAGGCTGAAATGAAATGAAAAGGTCTTTCAATAAAATGGGATCCGAGCCGAGGTTAGAGGCAATAGAGAAGTACTTATGGAGGCAACTGTGTACTATATATTAAATATATCGTCTCCCACTGCTCCCGCCGTCCCTTGCCTGAGACAGAGAACACAGTATGTGTACAAGGAACCCGGGTATTAAAACTTCCTAGGGTAGCATTTGAGCCAATTCAGGAGCAGTAGTCTCCTGAAAAGAAATTATATTTTAGTTCCGAGTCCCCTGCCAAGCCCAGGCCAGTAGGCCGAGAGAACCTCTCGCCAGATAAATACTTAAAATAAATGGGCTTTCTATGTGCCGACAGCATTAGTTCTTAGTAGTCTCCCATACTACTGAACTAGTGAACAGTAACTGCAGTTTCTGGAGCACATTTCTACTTTCGTAGCTTCTATCGACTTTGAGATTCCAATAACAGCTTAGGTTATGAGAATTTGGGATAGACTTTCATAATTATAATTTCTAATCCACGGAGCGTGTGTTTATTCCCATGACAGAAATAAAACGCATATAGAGTCTCCGACGGCACTTGGTCTAGTAATTAAGACCCGCATTAGAAATTACTTGGAGGATCCCGAATGGAGTAGAGATATAGTGCACATATAGAGAGCAATGCATAATTTACGGTTTGTCCCACTTTCGGGGTGACACATTAGCACATCGGTCACGCTTTCACCAGCCCGGCTGGGGATGACGTACACGCTCTAGAGGGAAACACAGAGACAAGTTGAATCTTGAACATTTGAACGTTGAAAAGGTCTCTCCGACGATACGGAAGTGAGTCCGGACGAATCTTAAGATTTAATGCTTATGGCTAAACAATAGAATTTTAATATTTCTACTGCCGACTGCTTGGGCCGAAGGTTTGGGCTGGCTTAAGGTGGATTGACAAATCCGCAAGCCCTAAAACATGTGAAAGGATTCAGTCTCCCAATCACCCAAGGTTTACAAGTTGGCACCCATGGGACAACTCCTGAAATCCACATCCATACGAATAGACAACTAGCGTAGCCAATTTGCGGCCCGAGCCGATTCCTTTTTGTAATAGGTAATCATTGTTATAATAATTCCTAAGATCTCCCAATAATGAATAGGAAAATGACCCAATAAAAGTGCAATGATTTAGGAAATATAAAGCGTTTAGTTTTTGTTTGTCGCTTTGACTGTCAAATCACCTTTCGGTCTACTATATGGGTGGTTTTGAATCGGCGAAGGCAGGTA